>VWZK01014952.1:498278-591116 GCA_013396935.1 Baryphthengus martii | reverse complement strand
TTTTTTTTTTTTTTTTTTCAGAATACAAGGCTGTATTTTTCCCCAAATCCCACCCTAAACCTTTTTTGAGTCTTTTTTTTTTTCACCATAAAGACTGTTGCATTTTGTTAGATCGATTCCAGGACTTTCTCCTGACTGAGGGGGGAAAGAAGGAACATAAGCTAGATTTATTGGCTGTCGGGTGGGATTTATATTCAAATTGCTCTTACTACCTGTGGTACCCACACAACTGCCATTGCAGTCATGCTTAGATACTGCACGATCTTTAACACATTTCTGATATAACACTCATGTGTGATGGGTGAGCACTACAAACTGTTTCCCTGCGGTGTGAGACCTGCAGCACACCGTGTGGTTTTCTTCTAAACCACCCCAGCAACTTCTGGAGCCAGAGGGCCATTTTCACACGTAGCTCTGCGGCTCGTGTTTCAATAAAACTGACCTTGACTCATTAAGGACTCACTCTTTCCTTTTTCTCCCCTACCCACAAGCATGCAAACATCCTCAGAGGAGCTCAAGTGGAGTTTAGGGACCAGGAGCACCCTTGGAATGGCCAAAAGGACGTCAGGGATGGGCAGCTCCGTGGCCATCTCCTACCCATGCCTATCTGCATCACTTCACCTCCCTCAAAGCAATTCATTATTCAAATTGTAGGGGAGGGGAAGAGCACCCACAAAGCACATCTCTTCTTCATGGTGAAGGGGTAGATGAAGATTTAGTGCCTTCCTCAGACTGAGCTATGTCTTCTGCCTCCATAGAGGATGCCCAAATATCTATGCCTTCTGGAGGAAGCTGCTGGAGGAGAGAGGGATCATAGCTCAGTCTGGCAAGCATACAGTGAAAAAGTCAAGATGCTTAGAGAAGAGAGAAAAAAAAGTTTCTGCTTGGCTCCCTGGCTTAGTTGTTAGAGGCTTCACAAGAGGAGGTTCAGACTCTAAACTGGGTAACAAGTATTTTATAAAAAACAGCCACGGTATAAACCAAAGCAACAATCCCTAGAGTAGAAATTACAGCCCAGGAACTCTCCTTTCTCAGCACCAACTCGAAGACCATCCTTCACTTCACTACCCACGGGCAGTCACGCTCCCATCCAAACAGGACAAAGGGTACCCTGTAGCTGGGTCTGTCTGTCTGGTAAGACACTTACCAGCACAGAAAGCCTTTCCAGACACCCTGTGCTTAGAAGAACAAAAGCTCCTCACGGCACATTTGTGCAAATAAAAAAATATTTGCACGGACACGGTTGGATTGAATCCTGAGTTGAAATTGGCAACCGTTTGCGAATACTTTATTTACACTGCTCAGCTGAGAGGAACCATGACTCACTGAGCACTGCAACACATCTTAGCAACACCAGCAAACACTGAGAATTTACATCTTCTTTGACTCTTGACTTACACTTGGAAAGAGTGTGATTTTTCCAGAATGACTTGTGGCTGATGTATCTAACAGCAGGAATAATAATAATAATAACGACGATGACGATGTCTTCGTTATACAAGTCTACCCATCCAAATATTCCCATGCACTTAACAGATCTTTTTCTATATAGGAATAACTTCCACTACTAGGTAGGTAACTACCAGAGATATGAAAGATAAGAGTACAGATAAAGGAAAGGCACAATTTTCAGGCAGAAACACAGTATTTTTCAATAATGACACCTTGTTAGGCCATTTTTCCTGGGGCGGGCAGGGGGACAACTGAAATCGCCTTTTGTAGCTCTCTGCTCTCCCTCTCCTCCAGGGGGACAACTCATTTCCTCTCAGTTTTACAGAAATGGAAATGACTGCACTATGTTTCTTACTAAGGTCTGTCAGAAGCTCTTCTGAATTTTGAATACCACATTGCCCCAGGAGCATTGCTTTTTTAATCTCCAATATCTTTAAGAATACCTGTCACTCCAGAGAGATATCAGGCCTTTGTAGAAAGGGGTGATCTTCCTTAGGTGTGCTTGCAAAAAACTTTAAAAAACCCAAACCAAACAACCCAAGTTTCTTCATAACTCAAGATTTCTGTAAATGCTGATTGCTCCAAAAACCCTCGGAAGGCAGCCCACTGGGAGGAGAGCCAACGACGTGAAGCTCGGTGATTGTAGGAGATCCCAGCTTTCTGGTTTCCAACTCGCCACCTTCTCACTCTAGGAGCAGCTACAATGATCTGCTGAAACAAGACTGGCTTTTGAAGCGTTGTGCATAGTTTGATCTCAAAGTAGGGATGTGCTACTGGACTAGTATCAGTCACGTTCTCATCGGGGAAAGAAAACAGCTCCAGACCCAAAGAGGGTATGTGTGAGAAAGGCTAGATGAACCTGGTTCACATTTTCTGTGTTATCATTCCTTGAAGGCCCTTGAAAACTCAAGACTCCAAAAGATGCTTCTCATCTTAGGATGGTCTGTACCACACCACTGATGAAAACTGCCCAGGAGTTTCCCTGTCCTTGCTGCCAAGGCAAGCAAAACATGCAAATACATGCCGAGTCCCCAAGCATCTCAGCAGGATTTCCCTCAGTCACCTCTAGAAGACAGCACAGCTTCCAGGAGAAAGAAATCACGAGATTAACAGAAGATTGGCAATGTCTCTATTGAACAGTGTTGAGCTGTGGTATCAGATCAAATATTTGGGATCCTGAGATTCCACACATGACTGAAGGGGATGCATTTGGGGTCGGTGAAGAAAAGATCTGCACTGCATCTGCTGGAAGACATCTGTCCACCCCTCAGCGGAAGCTGCGGTGGGATATCTTGTTCCAGACAACCAGCCCTGCCAGTTTCTGACATCTCCCATGTACCTGCACTACCCAGAGCAGTAGGAAGAGCTGCTCTGCTGCCCAGCTGGAAAAGAGCAGCAGTAGCAGGACTGTGAGAGCAACAGCAGCTTCAAAAAATAATGGACCCATTTCTCTTTGTGGAAATTTGGAGAATGACTAAGAATAATAGCAGCTCTCAGCTGGTAAGCACAAGCAGGTGGACTAATGACCTGTCCTAGCAATATTCCAACACTTTTTTATTTACGGACCAAATGCAGCGCTGGCATTTGCTCCCACTCAAGGGTCAAATCTGCTTTCTCGTGTCCAGCATTTAAACCACCACCACAAGCTGTGTTTTCAAGTAAACAGAAAAGTGACCTCAGTTACTGCTGCGTGGCAGGAACGTATTTCTGGTTGCTGCAGCTGCCTGGTGTGGTTTCTTGCCTGACATATTCATCGGAGATGAACTGCTACTTCTAACGCTGCTTGAGACCAGCCTGGCTTCTCCATTACATCGTTAGAAAGGCATGAACAGCCCACTGGGGGTTTGTCCCCTCTTTTGGTAAGGCAGAGGGCCGATGCCAAATCTCTGCTACTGCCTGCAATCGTAACAGAGAAACTTCATTAGTGCTTTCTTCTGGGAGCAGCGATTAAGACACAGGGAGAGAAATCCTTGCAGAATACACACTTCACATGGATGCACGCTCCCTTGCTGTCTCTTTTCCCAAGCTGTATCAAGGGAGGAGGCATCAGTCTTGCTCCCTGGGGATCTGGCAGCTGTCAGCCCTCCCGGCAGAGCGGGAAGCAGATCCCCACGGCCGAAGCATCTCTACCAGAAAGGTGCTGCAGGCAACGCAGCGCTTGTGGACTGCCCCTCTCAGTCTCAGCCCTGCTGGGCCACAAGCAAATATCCCAGATCCAGATTGCAAATGCTGAGCAGTCATCCAGCTGCTACTGCCAAACTCCACCGGGTCATTTAGAAATGATGCCCTCCACATGTCATTGATGTTGCCTGAGCCTGCCTGCTCTTTTTCTTTTAACAGTGTGTGAAAATATGTATTGTATAGCAAGGTATAATATACATGGGAAGACATCGGAGCATAATGCAAAGAAATGTTCCTGCATCGATTTGAATTCTCTGAGTCACACAGTGGCTCCTATAAATTTATGTGACCAAGAAAATCTGTATTTCAAAACACATATTAGAAAAAATATAATTGAAGTGGAGAGACCAAGATAAATTCGTGTTATCAGGTGTAGTTACCAAAGCAGTAAATCATTGTCACAGCATAAGCTCTTATCCATATTTCCATATTAACACCAAACTTGTACTCTGTGCTGCTGCTGCTGCACACAAAAGGTATCGGCACGTCCTGGAGCTGTCTGTTGTAGCTGGTGTCTCCCACATCAGGTATCAAGCAGAGACAGCACCGTGCTCCTCATCCCACCGGCACCGACACCGGGAGTCACCCCAACACCAGTGCTGCTCTGCGGCGTTGGGGGGACTCAACATCCCAAGCTGTGCTTGTCCTAAGGGACCCTTACAGCTCATGTCTGGGAAAAACCTCCCACCCAAAGCAGAGCAAAACATCTTTGTGACTCACAGGGAAACTCGTGGCCTTGGCACGGCTGTCTCAGCCTCCCCACGGAAGAGGTGAAACAGCAGTATCTCTCTGGCTCTCTGCTCAGGTCACCAAGCAAGCCCAAAGGCCGGGCATGCAAGGTAAAAGCTGAGACTGCTAAGACTGCACGATGGCTGGACTCCAGGGGGAAAAGCTGAAGGTGCTCACCTGGCATCTTTCACAGCCTACCTGCCTCTGGAAATGTGCTTCTGGGGCTTCTCAGTCCTTCAAGTCTGCATCTTCAGAAATACTACACACACACACCCCTGCTAGTAACATTTGTCACTTCCTGGCTTCTCTGCAACACCTTCCAGAAGACCCTAACTGTTAGCAAACCCCCTGCCACTTGGCGTGTCCTGTCCTGAAGCACTTCTGCATTGCTCAAGGAGCCCTGCAGGACCATCCAGGTTCCTGATGTAACCGGGGCATGCCAAGACAGCCCACTTTGCATCTCCTAGCCAACTGAAGACCAAATCAAGGTCTCTAGTACTGAGAACACCCTGGCTTGGTCTATGTGGGCATATGTTATAAATAACAATAAATGGGGCTACCATTGGGTTCTACCTGAGATAAAGTTCTGGCCATGAGTGCACATCTTTACAGGCAAGAAATAAAACTTTGTAGAAGATTCCCTACCAAACACTCTCATTTCAGAAGACTTTTTAAAAGACTCCTAAGAAAAAAATGTTCAAGGCCAGGTTGGATGGGGCCTTGAGCAACCTGGTCTAGCGGGTGGTAGCCCTGCCTGTGGCAGGGGGGTTGGAATGACATGATCTTGAAGGTCTCTTCCAAACTTAACCATTCTATGAATCTATGAAAAATCTGGCTTAATTACCAACTTGACTGATGCACATTAATAAAGTGAAGCTAAGATAAGTCATCCCGAAAATAAATCGCCAATGAGAAATGTAGTGATGGAGCTTGCTCAGTGTTGTCATTTTTACCTTTCACTTGCTTGCTGGTTTTGGAAGAAGACAAGAATACAAGAGCATCTCAACAAAGTGAACACTGTAGAAGGAAGAAGTCAATTTTGGGCAAACTGCCAACTTTTCATTCAAAACCTCTAATCTTTTTGCTGAAACCAAATGGGTTTTGGGTAAAACCTGTTGGTTTGTGACAGTGATTTTTTTTGTGCTACTGGGTCAGCACTTTCCTTGCATAATGTACAAGCAAATTACTGCTCTCTGCCTGCATTCAGATTGCCTTTAGAGGAAAGGGCTGCAGTTACAGACACCAGGCTTCCCTTGCACAGCCTGTCCCCGCTGAACAGTGGAAAGGAATAGTGAAGAAGCCAGCATAAAAATCATCATAAAAAATGACAATGTCTTTTCCTACCTCTGTGCATTGAAAAGGCAACTACTCAGCCATCACCCCACTGCTGGCCGCGTATCCCGGGAAATCTGGAGGGCTAATCTATTCCTAAAGCAGCCGTGGCCTGAGATGAGACAGCCCTTATGATTAGTTTGATTCTGCCTAAACACAAAAGAAATCGCAGCAGAGGGATCCCACTGGATGAGATCTTTCCATAACCTTCAGTCACCTCCATAAATTACGGATCTGTTCCAAGCTCATCGTTCAGGTTCCCCCCTGTGAAGAAGAGGCCAGAGAAAAGTGCCCCCAGATGACAATCCCACATCTGCTTGGGTACGTGAGCCGGAGCCGCTCTACAGCCAGGCCCCAACCGGTTCACCGATATCACAGAGCAGTACATGACGTCTTTAATCACTGATGTGACGAGGAGAGTTTGAGCCTGGCATGATTTCAACACGATTTTTAGTACTGAAAGTGGACTATTCACCTGAGGTACTGGAGGGAGTCCTCTGGAGAAACCACAACTCCTTTTCAAGCAAAACCACTGTGGCAGGGGACGTGATACATTGAGAATGTCTCTTTCATTTTCTGGAGGACAACAGAAAACCATGGTGACTTGCTTAAACTTCTTGCACCAGAACAAACAGTGCTAGGGGGTTATTTATTTTTGATGGGTTGGACGTAGTCCAGAAGCTTCATCTGTTTACCTACACCTCCCCATGCTGGATCCGACCCACCCATCGCCCCCTTCCCTTCCCTTGGACTCTCTTAAAATTTATTCCCCTATTTCCTGCCTGAGTAGCAAAAGCAAAAGAGAAACTTGCTGATTGATTTCAGTCTCCGAAAGTCCCTGTCATCTTGTTTGATGACTTCATTGCAAAAATGAAATAGGCAAGGGAGAAGCAATGTTTTCAAAACAATTTGGAGCAAGAGGAGGAAGGTAGTAGGAGGGGAGCCATGGGAAGTTGATGGCCTTTATTCTTCAATTCCCATGTTGTGTCTGGCTTGCTGCAGGCTATAGAGAGAAAGCAAAATTGTTATGATTCTTATTAGCTTTTATTTTATAAAGCCTGAACTACACTCTGTAGGGGTTTCAAACTGGAGCTGCAAATCATACACATGCCTGCCTGCCTGCCTGGCCACCTTATCTTTACATTAATGTACTACCTGTCTGCAGGGAAGAAAACTTCTGTCTTTTTGCCAGTCACAAGCAAGGTGGCTAGTTAGGCGGCAGAATCTGTCTCGGCGCAACACGCTCCTTTCTTTCTGTCTTACAGAAATACATCTGACACGCATCAGGAATGACTGTCGCACGTCACTCAACAACCTCTGAGAACAAAGAGAGCGGTCCCAGCTCAGTTCCCTGCAATAACAACCCAGCTCGGAGAAAACAACAGCGTGAGAATGACGGCTGTAAAGGAGCCCAGGCTCAACGGCTGCTCTCGTTGCTGCTCCCGTGTCCCACGGCCAAGGCACGTCGACCGGTCCTCCACGGCCCTTTCCCACACAAGCAGGGAGCCCCCCCTGAAGTGCCAACAGCAGCCCCAGCGCCTCTCGAATCCTCCCAGCTCTGCTGGGTGGTTTATGCGCCGCAGCTTTCCTTTCCTCCCAGCCGAGGTTGAAGGAAAGCAGGGTGTAAACAAAAGGGTCACCTACAGCACCTGGAAGATTTCACGGTTTGCACCGGTAACGTCTGCGCCGAGCCTTTTACTCGGCGTTCGACTTTACAGCCGTTCCAGGCAGCCAGCACCTGAGCTTCAATCCTCCGGATGCTCTCTCGCAACTCAGTTATTTGGTGGATGAATAAGAAAAGTAACGGACTACAATATTTCTTACTTGTGTTACAGCACGCCGGGAGGCGGCAGAAACATGGAGCACCACGGCGTAAGGAGCTGCGCGCTCCTAAAAGAAGCACCGGCTCCAGTGAATTTGCAGCCTAACCAGACGAGAGGGACGCGGGGTACGAGAGGCAACAAAGGCGACGAAAAGAGGCGTCTTTTGTTCAGCACTAATCCCCAAACTGGCAGAAATGGTTTTCTCAAGGCAAGTGAATGGGACAAAGGAACACAGGCCAGACTTTGCAGTGAATGGAGATGAGTGGTTGAGGTGTGGGCACCGGCTTCTTCCCTCTCCCCAGGAGTACGGCTTTTATAATGCACCAGGCACTACACCAGTAAAGGACACAGCCTTAGAAAAGCACTTGGACTGGCATTTTACCTCTCTGCCGTTGGTGGCATCCCACTTAAACCAATGATTACCGCTTCTGAAAAATCTCCTCTTTCTCCCCTCCAGGCCTTTCCAGAGAGCTGGCACAGAGCCCAAATTCTTGCACCGCACTTGCACACAACACACAAATAGGACAACAGTCCTTGCTCTAACCAAACCAGCGAGGAGCTCAACGGGATCCATAAATATTATAATCCTCGGCTTCCTTTTTAGAAAAAAGGAGAAGATATATTTCTTAATAATTATTACTGCGCAGAAAATTTAAGAAAGATTATGCTAATTGCTAGCACAAGCATAAGGCTCATTTCTCCTACTGCCTTTTGTCCCAGCAAATTTCAATATGCTCCCAGATGCCTTCCTGGCTACCGTCTCCACTCGCTCGCATGTTTATTTGGGAAGGATGCTGGCAAAGGAGGTAAATTATTTTTCAGAGCAGACTTCTTGGATTTTGATGCTAAACAAGGTACCAAGAAAACAGCATGGCTTAGACACCTTGTACGAATGATAAAAGGGCAGAATTTCTTTCAGTGAAGGAAATGCAGCAAGATTTCTCATAACAATGCCTGTTCTGTTGGCTTCTGAGAACAGCTCAGGGAAACCTGACAAAAAGGAGATGTTTCGAGGGTTGTAAGAGAAAGCAAAGCAGAGAGAATCAATAGCACCACATTTCTATGCAATAGCACTATAAGAGGCATTGATCCACACGCTGGTGTTTATGAACAGGCCAGAAGTCCACCTCTTCACAGTGGACTGGGTGCAGCTGGGCAGAGGAGTGGGAATACGTGCTGTGCCTTCACGGAAAACCGCACCTTCACCCAAAGTAAGAGAGAGATCGGTCCTTTTGCAGAGGCGTCTGATTTGCACGGCACTACTGAAGCTACACAGTCAAATGAGGCTTGGCTGGAGGAAAGCCTGTGGGTTCCACAGGCTAGAAAGACATGTCTCAAGATAGGGTCAGGACGAGGAAGCAATCAGGACTGTCCACAAGTTATATGCCCTTACCCACAGGAGTCAAAAGCTGCTCGGTCGCTGAACGTCAGGTCCCAGAGATGCTGGTTTAGGCAGTTTGTGGTTTTCTTTGGAATCATAATGCTGAACATCCCAGCTGTTACCCCTAAGTGCCAGGCACATAATCCTCTGCACCAGGAACATCGGCCCCAACGCTATTCCTGAGATTCACATCCAGCACCAGCCGGTGAACTCAGGGTGCGGTGATCCGGAGCACCATGAGTACACACCCCGGAGCTCGTTTGCCAGCCTGGCTGCTTAACAAAATGTAACCAGTCTAAACCAGCAGCTTTACAGAGGCAGCATTAGCGAGATGAGCAGTCTGGTAACAATGTGCTCATGTCAGACGCCCAGATAGAGGGAAATGCATCACTAACCAAGTATGAAATACCAACACCAGACTCAGCTCTTTCTGAGTATTATCTGCTGCTGTCGCAACGGGACTAGTACTCACATCTCTCAGTAGAACTTGCCTGGCTTATTGATGATCTGTCTTTCAAGCATCAACAAAACAACAAAAATCACTCCATTGTAACCTCCCAACTCCATTTTTGCTCATACATGCAAGGAGCACAAAATCAGACTTAAGTAGATTGATGCTAATGTTTCAGTTTCAATAGCTTTTGAGAGTTTCAAAGCTGTTTCCTATTTAGTTCTGAAGACTTCTCTTTCTGCTCAGGATTCCCAGCTCACAATGTAAGCTGACAACACTGAATTTCTCTTCTTTATTACTTGAATAATTACAAAACCTTTAGACTCTTTCAACAAATCACCTATAAATCATAGAATCATAGAACAGTAGGGATTGGAATGGAACTCTGGACATCATCGAGTCCAACTCCCCCTGCCAGAGAAGGGTCACCCAGGGCAGGCCACACAGGAACACATCCAGGTGGGTTTGGAAAGTCTCCAGAGAAGGAGACTCCACAACCTCTCTGAGCAGCCTGTTCAGTGCTCTGTCACCCTCATAGGAAAGAAGCGTTTCCTCATGTTGAGGTTGAACTTCCTGGGTTCCAGTTCGTGCCCATTGCCCCTCATCCTTTCCCAGGGCACCCCTGAATAGAGCCTGGCCCCTTCTACTTGACATGAATAAGATCTTCTCTCAGTCTTCTCCATACTAAACAGCCCCAGGTCTCTCAGCCTTTCCTCATAAGAGATGTTCCAGTCCCCTAATCACCTTTGTAGCTCTGTTGGACTCCCTCTAACATTTCCTTATCCCTTGTGATTAGCAGGAGGCTGTTGAGCTGGCTCTACCACAGATAGAAACTTTGGGAATAATGCACATACATATCTAGTACAGAGAGCTGCAGAGAGGATTTTCCAGCCATTTCTTTCCAGAATGAGAGATCCGTTTCCTTTTTCATCAACTGGCCCTGATCTTCAGCTTTGCATCTGCAAGCAGGTTCCCATTCCTGTTCCTAGCACTAATACCTGTGTGCCTGAGCGTTGCTGTTTGGAAAATGCCACAGGCAGGTGTTTACAAGTACAATACCACACACTCATAACAGGAGAACAGATTGAGAGTCCCTGGAGGATTGCACAGGATAAAAACGCACAGGATAGAAACCAGTCTGGAAAATGGGCAGACTGAAAGGATGAGTGAACGCCCGAGGCCAGGAGGCTTCCTGCACTTCCATTTTAAATCCAGCTACATTATTGTAATGACCTTGTGGCCTTACCAGATTTAGCACTAGGAATGTGCTGGAGTTTGTTTTAATTCATGGAATTGGTTTGAAGCAGACATATGCACCAAGGTAAAATAAGATCTAGCTAAACTTTGGATGACAGAAAAAGAAGTCCCTAGGGAAAGGCCAATTTACTGTTATTCCAAAAAGCTTATGGGTAATAATGGAGGTCTGATGGGTAGTTATTTATTTGGATAATATCTTCCTACAGTGCACTGGAACAACGCGGACAGCTGAAACTGTGTTGAAGCGACATATTTATTTGCCATAATTTAATGTCAGCTTCAAAGAGATCAGATTTTTCACGGCGCTTCAAATTCTGGCAAGAGAGTGGGACCGATGAGGTCTGATGCAAAGGCAATGAAAGATGTGAGAGATCTCCATAAAGTGAAGCAGTCAGCTTTAAGGTTCAGCTGAATGAACTCCTGCTGAGGATTTATATTGTGGAATGCAGAGCTACGGCCACTTCCAAAATCATTACTGAAGTCACACCAAAAAAAATGTGGAAGTGACTTCAGCTTGTGTGAGGGCAGGGCAAGATTCAAACAGGTCCATCTTTCATGACTTGCTCTGACCTGCTTGATCTGGACACATCCACATTCAAAGGACACATAGGAGAGTAAGAGTCACTGCCTTTCAATGAGACTTTGCTTTCCTATTATTTATATGCTTTAGAGAAATCCCTCTTCTGGCCTCCAGATCCCAAAAGCTTCAGAATACGAGACAGGAAGAAAAGTGCTTTCTTTGGCCCAAAAGTCAGCAGGTGAGGTCCTGTCCTTAAAACACCCACAGATATTAACCTTGCAGATATTAAAAAAGCTACAGCCACGCAAAAAGAACTGTCCACATGGAGGAAACACTGTCACCCTTCCTCTCACTCACCTCCGTAGGGCTCCTTGTGCCATCGGACTCGGCTCACTATGGGGAGAACATGTCTTCGGATCAGCTTCTCACACAGTACATCACTTTCAAACCAGTGGCCTGGGGGAAAGGAAAGAAAAAAAACCTCCATATTTTTATCAGAAAAATGCAAATTCACAACATTACTTAGTGCACACCGTTTTGTGGAACTGCATTTATTGGGAGGCTGCAAAACACTGCTGTGTGAGGAAAGCCAAAGCTAATGAGTTCACCTTTCCCATTTTCAATCAAATAAATATATCCAGGCACTGGAATGAGGTGATAAATTGGTCAAAACCAGTTTGGGGGTTAATAAATAAGGTTTATTGCAATAAAGCACTTTATTGATCTGTAAATAATGACGGACAGGTGTCCTGAAAGCCCTTATTACAGAGCCACAAACTTATATCCATGGCTCAGAAACCTCAGGTTGAGCAATCAAAAAAAGGTAGCATGGTCCATGCTGAGCCTCCAACAAACCACACGCCGTGCACAGAGACACAAAGGAAGCACAAAGTTCTTTTTTTTTTGGTGAAACAACAGAAAACATCCCTAGCTAGCACCCTGCCCCAGGAACTCGTCCTCTGGGGCTCACGTATGGCCTAGGAGACAAACCGGTGTGAAAGAGGCAATAACACCCTCCTGCAACCTGGGAGGGGTGGAGAGATGTCGTTCCGGTTTGCTGGGTTCAGGTTTGCACCCTGATGCCAAGCAAGGTGCTTCTCTCGTGCTCGTGCACCAGATGGGGGCTCTGGGCTCTGTCGCCACAGCAGGGAAGGTGCTGGTGCACCAGGCAGCCCAGAGGTGCCCCTAGTTAAAGCCCAAAACTCCACAGCTAGATTGCTTTTTTTTTGGCAGAGATCGGCAGTTCACCAAAATTTAAATGTTCCAGACAGACAATATTGATATGCAAAGACATTTCGCAAGGGGCTGGGTGAGATGGGAATTTGCCAGAAACAGGCAGCTCTTACCTCTGCTTAAAATTTTCTTTTAATCTCACATTCAATTATCAACCATGTAATGTATTTTTAGAAGCTCACATTAGAAGAGTGCTGTCACTTTTGTTCCAGCCTGACTTTAAAGTTGTTTTTATGGGAAGACTTGGAATAGAATCATAGAATCATAGAATGGTTTGGGTTGGAAGGCACCTCCGAAGGTCATCTAGTCCAACCCCCTGTAGGGAGCAGGGACACCCTCAACTAGAGCAGGTTGCTCAGAGCCTTGTCAGGCCTCACCTTGAATATCTCCAGGGATGGGGCCTCAACTCCCTCCCTGGGCAACCTGTGCCAGTGTTTCACTGCCCTCATGGGAAAGAACTTGTTCCTGACATCCAATCTAAATCTGCCCTCCTCTAGTTTAAAACCATTGCCCCTCGTCCTGTCACTCCAGGCCTTTGGGAACAGTCCCTCTCCAGCCTTCCTGTAGGCCCCAATCGTTTGTGCCTGTTCCAAAACCAGGAAAAAGGAGCAAGCAGAGGCTTGACAGGTATCTATAGACAGAAAAAAACCAACCACCCAACAATCCAGGCTGAGCTTGGTTCAAGGTGTTGGAATCTGATGCAGAGAGGCTTGCGCAGATGACAGAGAGGGAGAAAATGAGGCAGCAGAGGAAGACAATGTTGACAGCAACACTTTTAACAGGATATCAGCGCTCAAGATTCAGAGACCTTCCCGCTCCTGTTGCAGCGGCAGGAAGACAGGGGTTTGGAAGGAGCCTGCCAGAAAGACACGGCACTAACCTTACTTTCAGAGGGCCACGACCTCCCAACACCCACCACCCGCCGCCTCTTCCCTCCAGCCCTCCCCTTCACGCGGGGGGCTCGCTCGGGGGGGTTTTGCGTTGCAAGAGCCGGATGGCACAAGCCCTTTGGGGGAAGCAGAGGAAGTTATTAACGTCTCTTGTCTCCATCTCCCCTTCACAAAGCACCTTTTATTACACTGGAAATATAAGCCACTCCGGTTAATGCTCAGGATTAAATTGTAAAGAAAGAAAACAAAAGGGAAGCGGTTGCCTGGGTTAGGAGAGTTTTGAGCTGCAGTTGTACTTGCATCCCTGCTTCTTGCCAGGTGTTTTGTTGAGTTCGAGTAAAACATCAAAGTCCATTATCTTTCACGCTTTCTCTTTTCTTCTCCGCCTTGCCCTCCAGCTCCTCCATTTACCACACGGTACAAAATTAATTTGGTTTATTCCAGTACACGCGATAGCCGCCTATCTTCCTGACTCCCTGTCTGTAAGGAAACAAATTTCCTCCTTAAGCACTTTCCACTTGACCTGCTCTTTTCTCCACCGAGAAAATTGAGGTCAGGGAGCCGCTGTTGCGCAGCGGCAGCCATTTCTGAGTGCCCTGGGTGCAACTGCGAGTGCTGCGGCTGACGCAGGCTCGGGGTCCCCCCAGATCTCCCGGCTGGGACTCGTGCCTGCTCCCTGCTCCCAGGAGACGTGGGCAGATTTAGGAAAGCAACGGCTGCATTTCCCACTTGGTCCAATTATTTTTGTTGGAGAGGTTATATCTGGTGAGCGCAATAAATAAAAATAGAGAGCTGTGCTAGGGGTTAGAGCTGTTAGAAGGTGTCAAAGTGCTGGGAGCGGAGTTATTGACTCCAGCCATCCCATTAATGTGCAAATGTTAGTGGACTACGTTGAACTGGAAATGCAAGAAGAGAGGGAATTATCTCTTGTGTTTCCTTCCTCCCCTTGTATTTCTGCACAGAAAAATCAGCACAGACCCCTAAAGCCCCGTGCAAGCAGCTTTGCCTTGCGCTGGCCACGTCCGGAGCCACGTGGAGTGGCCACTTCCAGCCCCGTGGGCATGACAAAGGGTAAGTCCTCAGATTCCGTACCTGCTGCCAGGAATTTGGTATTGACCCACAGCCCAGGGTTGCTCCCCAGATATTTGTCATGTGCAGGGTGGGGCACAAGAAGCAGAACACTTGAGCGCATCCCCAGGCCAGTGTCACCACAGGGGCTCTGACACGGGCACACGTGCTATAGTCAAGATGCCTTCCACACTGCCACAAGAGCCTCGAGCCTCCCACCACAACTTAGACCACCCACCACCCTCCCGAGATGCTGGAAGGATGCTCAGCATGGGGGCTGAGGGGGATGACGTCCTTGCCTGTTCCCTGACTCCCCTTCATCCCAGTTCTGCTCAACAGGACGAGGAATGGAGGGGAAAGGAGATCTGTGCTCCATCTGAAGACACAGCTTTGACAGGCAGCTCTCCGCAGCTCACTGCACAGCCAACTGACAGCAACTCCCTCAGCTCCAGTCTCAAACTGTTTGCTCCATCAGGCAGAAGCCCTGTGCAGCAAAATGTCCCCTTGAGTTCCTGCAGGTTCCCTCTCTGAGGACTGTGTTTGGAGGATGGGGCTCCAATTTCTCCCTGCCAGAGCAGTCCTCCTCCTCTTCCTTCACTCACTGCTTCCAGGTCAGGGTGAAGGGAGTGAGTGGAAGCTGGAGGTCCAGATCAGGTCTAGCAGCTGAGCAGGCAGGGGACTGAAGCTTTAGACCACGAGAAAAAAAGATCACTCACCAATGGGTGGGAGGGGCTCACACTATTTGTGAAATTTGCCCTTGCTTGCAGCTATTCCATTCCTGTGATGGGTTAGGATGAAGAGAAACTCTATTTAAATGCACAGACATGGAAGGACTCTCTGAGTCTTCAGTCTCAGGGGGACGTATTTGGCCTTAGCACTTCCACCAGACTCACCAGGTTTGTTCAGTATCCCACAGACACTGCTCCCTGGAGAGGCAGCTGGTCCCGGGCAACTATGGGAGGCCACCATCCATGGGGATGGGCCCAAGAAGCAGAGCCAAGAGCTCATCTAGCAATGGTCGCTTCAGGAGCTTGTTCATCTGGAAATGCAAATTCCTCCAGCACCGGCAGAGATGATGTATGAGAGCCAGCTGTGTCCCTCTAATGATTGCTGGGCTATTAGCTGCGCCTTCGTTCAGCGCTCCTGTTACTTCTTGATTATGATTTATCTCTTGTTTGTAGAACCAAAACAAGACCAAAGACCCGTTGGAAGGCGCTGTGCGAACTCATTGCAGGGCAGGTCCACCCTGAGAGCCCTCTTTAGAAACAGGCAACCTACAGCGATGGCTCGGGAACGGTCAACGTGCCACGGGCACAACGCGATGCCCAACGCCCGCAGCACACGGAGATACCAAAACTGTGTGTCAGCATTCCTGCGGCACTGGGGCCTTGGACCAAAGGCGCTGTGCTGGGAAGGGCCGCGCCGAACGAGGGGATCCCAGCGCCAGCGGCCTCTGTCCTGGTGGGAAGTCCCTCTGGGTCTCACGTTTGTGCTGATCAGGGAGTGGTATCGCAAGAGAGAGAGCAGCTTTAGCTCTTGAAGGTTGATGTTTAGTCCCTTAACCTCAGGCGCTGTACCCCACAGCCAGCCCTGCCCAGGCACCACTTCTGGATGGACACACAGAGAGGAAAAATAGGAGCACAGCCGTTTCAGCGGAAGAGGAAAATACGTATAACCAAGGAGATGGTAGTCAGAAACAACCTGAAGGCAACGGACTTACTACCTATTCCTGAAATGATTCTGCTTTGACTTCACTCATATGCAAATGAAGAGCTGTATTTCTGAGGTACTGCGGAAGTGTATTTTTCCCTAATTATCATATTTGGTTATTGATTTCCAGGGAAAACTTCCTCCCTTGCTAGTACCTGGAGTAAGATGGAGTGAATAATTTACAAGAAATGATTTATGTGACAAATTCGGTCTTCCCCTCTGCTCCTGGAATGCACATGAACTAATTGTGGTTTCTTTCTGTGGAAAATTATTCAACACACTGGCTGGTGGTTCTGAGCATTTCTTTTTCACTGTGTGTGCTGATTTTGAGAAGGTACCTGATGTCAATACTGGATATTTACAACCAGATGATTGTGACTTGTTCGTAGCGCCGTCTTTTTTTCTCCTTCCACAGAAAAAACAAATCCATCCAGAACCTGCAACCAGACAAGCAGCTGAGAATATACGCCAAATCGTTCCTGTTTTAACTATAAAGAATTTGCTCGGGCCACCATATTAAAAAGCCTCCCAAACGACACAAAAAGGCCATCGTGCCAAAGGCTAATCAAGATTGCTAAGTAGCAATTATATTATAATTACCTATCATCTCATTTTCAAAAGCACCAGCAGTTAAAAGCCAGCGAACGAAACAACACCGGGCTTCTTACGCTTCCCATAAACTGAACAAACAGAGCGCCCGTGGCGAGCTCAGAGGAACGGACCTTTCATTTGAGTAAAAGAGTCTTAACCTTGACCAACACACTGCTCTTCAGTCGGTTTGCTTGCCTTCATGTCAGGTGTTCCAAACCTCAAATATTTGATTTTCAAGCTCTTTGATTAACGCAAAATATTACAAAATAAAAGTCATTTTCATTCCATAGATGTACACAAGTGAGTTGGGTTTTTTTCCTTATTTTTACAGATCTCTCTTTTCTACGCGATTTAGAACAGAAAGCGTCTGGCATAAATTCATGATTGCATTATTAATGTAGAAAGGCGAACATCTGAAGTTAATATATTCTGCTAATGGGTGCTATGTAGTACATTAAGTCAGGTTAAGCGCGCTAGATAATAAAGATCTGTGGTGTGAGATATTTTGAGATTGCAGATTTAAGCATAATGGTTACTTTGGTCAATGGTTATAGACTTTTAAATAGGATCCTCATCTGAGCGCTGTCTGAAAGTGTAGAAAACCTTGATATTTTGAAGCTGTGTTCTGTACCGAAAAGGAACAACCTGTTGTAACATGAACACTTTTTTCGAAATGACTCCCCTGGCTATTTGTAAAATCTTTGTATTAAAAAAAAAATCAAAATATAATACACTAGCATCCGGTCAAAGCCACAAGAATTTCTTGGGTCTTCACATGACGTAAGTCAAATGTAGTTCAGAAGGCAAGTGTAGTCTATGGGCTGATCCTGAACGTACAAGGAAAAGTATCAACTGTGCTTGAAGACTTTTTGTTCTCCTTTTCTCTCTTGATCAACAAAATTGAACAGATTTTACAACGGAGAAAGAGCTATCCCCTAGTTTCAAGAGGGCTGAATAAGCAGATATATTTCAAGGACTCGATAGGCAGCGGTACGGCCCTGAACACCGTGTGGCAGCTCCCATTTTACTTATCACAAAAGCAGAAGATATTAGCTTAGCTCCAACTAAATGAAAAAAAATAATGGGATGCTTAGAGAAACCTATTGTTCAATGCCATATTCCTTGGTGATCTACTAGAAAAAAATATTCACCCCTTAAAAAAAAAAAAAAAAGCCATTCCAAGGCAGGGTTGAATCCCCTGCAGACTTTCTGAACAATTGCGGTGTTCTCATGAACACGGTGTTTTATTCTGTGCCAAATTTCCCAGGGTGAGTTTTGAAGCGTAGAGCTCACAGCAGTAGCGCAGAGTCAAGCAATTAGTGGAAGGAGGATGGATGTGCACAAAAAAAAGACCCTCACGTTCAACTTTGACAGTTCTTAGTGACAAATGCAAGGCTCCCCTTCCTCTCCCGTGCAGTAATATCGTCAGCGAGGAGCGAGAAGAGCTTCGGTTTGAGCGCCGCCCTCTCTCCGTCCTCCACTGGCATAAACCGACACAGCCCCGCGGAGGTTAAGAGCGCGACACGATCGCAACCCTCTGCAAAGAGAACCTCTGATCGAAGGTTTCAAAACGTTGGGCTACGTTTAGGAGTCCTTATTAACGAAGTGCAGCCCTGAGTGTGGAGTGTTGCAGTGCCGCAGGGTGGGAAGCGTGCGGCGTGGGGTTCGTTAGCAGGATGGACCACTAGAGAACAGGTGAAAAGGGAAGAGGAAGCCAGACCTTTGGCTATTCCTCCAGATGATTGACATTATTTCCACTATTTTGATGACACAAAGCTGGGAGGAGTGGCTGACACACTAGAAGGCTGGGCTGCCATTCAGCGAGGCCTAGACAGGCTGGAGAGCTGGGTAGGGAGAAATTTAATGAAGGTCAACAAGGGCAAGTGTAGAGTCTTCATCTGGGAAAGAACCCCAGGTACCAGTGTAGGTTGGGGACTGACCTGTTGGAGAGCAGTGCAGGGGAAAGGGACCTGGGGGTCCTGGTGGACAGCAGGATGACCAGGAGACAGCCATGGGCCCTTTTGGCCAAGAAGGACAATGGCATCCTGGGGTGGATTAGAAGCGGGGTGGGTAGTAGGTCAAGAAACGTTCTTCTCTCCCTCTAGTCTGGCCTGGTGAGACCGCATCTGGAATATTGTGTCCAGTTCTGGGCCTCTCAGTTCAAGGACAGAGAACTGCTGGAAAGAGTCCAGCGCAGAGCCACAAAGATGATGAAGGCAGTGGAGCATCTCCCTTCTGAGGAAAGGCTGAGGGAGCTGGGTCTCTTTAGCTTGGAGAAGAGAAGACTGAGGGGTGACCTCAGGAATGTTTACAAATATGGAAAGGGTGAGTGTCAGGAGGACGGAGCCAGGCTCTTCTCGGTGATGTCCAATAATAGGACATGGGGTCATGGGTGCAGGTGGAGCACAGGAGGTTCTAGGTAAACATAAGGAAGAACTTCTCCACAGTGAGGGTGACAGAGCCTGGAACAGGCTGCCCAGAGAGGTTGTGGAGTCTCCTTCTCTGGAGACATTCAAAACCCGCCTGGACGCCTTCCTATGTTACCTACTCTAGGTTCCTGCTCTGGCAGGGGGGTTGGACTCGATGATCTCTTGAGGTCCCTTCCAACCCCTAACAGTCTGTGAAATAGCGGAGCTTCATTCTGCAGTAAATGTTTTGAAGTGTCTTTTTTTTTTCTTCTATATGCCACAGTACCGCTGAGACACGTGGAAGACAAGACGACAGATGAAGCTGAACAGTAATCCCTTTTTCCACAGCATGAGTAAACAGAGACAGAGCTACCATAAGTAGTTAAGGTCCCGTGTCCATGAGTAAAAATACACGAGGTCCACTTACACAGCTCCCTGAACCAGGGCTTTGGCTCTAAGGCCGGCTCTGTCTCATCTAACTCAGGCTGAGCTCAGATGCCTCTGGAAGTACAGGTCACCCATCACTGATCATAGCAGTAACTCACACAATTAGCTGAGAGATGAGTAACTTCTAGCGAGATGAGCTGCACTGAGTGAAACGAATGCTGCCCTTAGCGCTTAACAAATTTCTGGTGGTTTGAATACATTTTATGACTGATTTCACAAGCTTTACAGGTGGCTGAGTAACAACTAGTCATTCATATACAAAAGACTTCTTTATATGATTTCTGATTAAATTATCCTCAAACAAGCAAACGTATTGTGGCGACGTCTCGCCACACATCTACCAAACATCGTATCCCGACTTGTATGTGGCTGTAAGGACAACGAGCCGTTGCTCCAAGAGTGGCCTGCAGGCTCATGTTACGATGCTGTCACCTCTTGTGGAGGAAAGAGGAAAGCTCTTTCCAGCTTGGCAGAGACCCAGAGTCCTGAGACAACTCCAGAGCTGGTGGGTCCAGCCTGTGAGTTGAGCTAGCTGACAAACCTTGCTGCTGGTTACTTAGCCATGAGGTACACCAACCAAAAACGTGGATAACTTTCCAGCAGTGTCTGCAGAGGATCACCGGCAGTCCTTGCACAGAGCTCCTGTACTTCTTCAAATCACATGTCCCTTCCAGGAGATGGCAAAATATAGAGCCAAGAGCATGGATGCTGAACATTGAAGCAGACCGCTGACCCCGGGTGTGAGTCCAACACGATGTTCTCTCCAGCTAGCGTGAGTTTAGACAATTCAAAAGCCCTCCTGATTTCTGACCATGCAATTGCTGTGATCCCTGGACAGCAGAAGTGTCAAACTTCCGCCTGTAAAGTGCAAGATCTGCTTATTTCTCAAAGACGTCTGCAGCAGCTGTGACCCTCCTCCAATCTAGTTCAGCTCTTGCAAGGCAGGGGTTGCACCTGCTGAGAAATGCCTCTATTCCTCCTCACAGACTTTCAACGTGGTATTCATTATGATAATCACTGGCAGAATTTGTAAGCATCTGGCTCAGGGGAGGAGAGCTCTCCCAACTGCAGGATGATCCTATGGCTAGTATCTGCTCAAGTAGTATCACTTACTAGAGAAGGCTTGAGCTGGATCAGCTTTAGTTTTCGTTTTGGATTTGCAATCTGCAAAGTAAACTGGACCTAGTTTGGTGTTGGATTTAGAGCTGATGGAGAAAATCTTCCCTAGCTGCTAGAGAGGACTCTCAAAAACAGTAAGAGCAAAAGGAAAAAAACCTGAAGATCAAAAGCATTGAACTCAAAGGAGGAAACAGAAATGGTAATCCACAGCCACCTCTTCAGACCACGACGTTCAAGAGCTCAGAAAGAGCTCAGTCCAACTCCCTTGACCTCCAAAGCTCAAGAAGTGACCCTGGAGAATTTGGGTCTCTTTCTCAGAGATGCCCTTTGAAGGATGTGCTGCCTTGGAGCTAGTCCTGACAGTCCCTGATGGCAGCCAGAGCGCTCCTTCACAGACCAGCTAATCTGTCACAGCGGGGACATGTTTACGAGCAGCCGACAGCCCGCTCTGGGAGGTGATTGATACTGATTTGAATTGTTATGCAAATATACTTCTGCTAGTCTCTTTGCTACAAATTCTCCCAGGTTGCAATAGTGGCCATTTTCTCTGGGAATTTTTCTTTTTTTTTTTTTTTTTAATAAGAACCAGGTGAGCTGGACTCTGCGCCCTCAAATGATCTCAAATAGAGTACATCACACGACAAACCTCGAGAATGGAAGTTTATCGGTGCCAAGCAACAGAAATGTCTCTTTTACTTTCTCTTTTCTTGCCTTGCACGCTCCTTTGCAAGTATTTGTCACTCTGTTGATAGATAAAATTTTCAAAGGTATCAGAACAACTTAAAGAACCTATGTCCCACCTTCAAAGTCAAATCTGGGTTTGTTGCAAAGTGCAACAACAACAGAAAAGCATTGAGAAAAGTCATCATGAACCCCTGGAGACTCCTCCTGGGGCAATGCTGGGAGAAGGGCCATAGAAAGAAAGAGGGAAACTGGGAACAGTTCATGCCTAGAGATTAGTGAGAAGCTGAACGGGCTGAGATTATCGTTGTAACCCATGGAAGAATACTTGAACAACACCAAAAAGTTATGTTCTGGTGTCTTTGACATTTACCTGATCACACAAAAAAATCAAAAAAATTATTTTTAGAATTTAGTGCACAACTGTCACTTCTGCCTGCCCAGGATTGCTTTGGAGTAGAGAAAATGACTTTAATCTGTAATGAAGAGCTCTGTTCCTATTCAGGAGGAACTTTTTTATTTAAATCTAACTTCTATGTTGGAGTTAAAACCAAAACATTCAGATAGAATTAACAGAGGAGGTTTAGTTTAGATCTACTTCCTAAATATTTATCTGTCTGGAAATTTCTTTTTTTCTGTTTTTTGTTGTCGTTTTTTTTCACTTTGTACCCTTTAGGCAAACACTTTTTCTCAAGCTATCAAGCTTCCTGGTGAGCTGCAGAGATACGCCCATGGTAAGGTGGCAGTGCACAGAAGAACCGAGAGAAACCCCAAATCTAGCACCAGTTTGAGTTGCTAATTTTATTAAACCAGAAGTCATCTTGACTTGCAATTTTGAAGTTTTGCCGAACAGGAGGGCAAACAGAGTCAGTATCCTTTTAGCTACAGCCAAGAAGAACCTGAAGCAAATCGCAGATTCTTCGAACCATAGAATGGCTAGTTGAGCAGCTAAGACTCCTGAGAGCAGATATGACCAGCAACACCAACAAGACTCTCCAAAAGACCCCAGAATGCTTTCTGATGATTGTGGAAAACATTGTTTAGAAGACAACTGTTCATAAACCTCATTATTTTTTGGTGACGCAACACCCTGCACCCTTTGCTAAAGGCCTTCCGAAAACATGACCTCATCTCACTCTCTTTTGCCCTCATTTGCAAAACTCGTCTCTTACGGATTCAAACTAGAGGAGGGGAGATTTAGATTGGATGTTAGGAAGTTCTTCACCATGAGGGTGGTGAGACCCTGGAACAGGCTGCCCAGAGAGGTGGTGGAAGCCCCATCCCTGGAAGTTTTTAAGGCCAGGTTGGATGAGGCTCTGGGCAACCTGCTCTAGTGGGAGGTGTCCCTGCCCGTGGCAGGGGGGTTGGAGCTCGATGATTTTCAAAGGTCCCTTCAAGCCCTGATGATTCTATGATTCTATGATTTCTAGTGATATCCTCTGGTCTTCACTCATCAAAACCAACAGTGAAATAGCAAATCTCACAGCTTGTGTTGCTGAGCTCAAAGAGGTTTTGGTCAACCACCTCTTGCAATCAGTTATCAGTCTCCTTGTGGTCTTTAGACTAGCCTGAGGGCTAAGAGTCACCTCAGTGGGATTTCAGCAATGTGGCCTGGAGCTGTACTTTGTCACCAAGAAAAACACCTCTGAAAAACAAGGTGGACCTTGGACCATGATGCATGGAAGCAACTAACTGTCTGTAATTGTCCCTGCTCGAGCTGAAGTCCCAGGATGTCAATCTGCTCCTCCCCGGGGCTCCTGCCTTCATTGGCACATCAGCCACATCTCTCCCACTCAACCTGCTAGTTTTCAATCGCTCTTCTCTCCAGCCTCCCAGTGACCCTGACTGTGCTGGGCAAACACATCCGTGTCTTAAGCTGTCTGCAACCCCAACGGCAGGCCCTTAGGTTGGAGGGTGTTAATGAGAACCACCAGGACCCACCGTATCAGTCCTCCGCCTACAACTCCCATCGATCTGCTGCTACCTCTGCTCTTTCAGCAGACACCTTGTAAGGGTGGAAAGGCACATTTACAGCCACACTCGTTCTCCTCCCAGACAATCAATGGTTATTAAGTGCACCTTTCAGGCGGGTAGACAAGGAAAGAGACAGAGATTCACATTGCTCATCAACCTGAAGAAACTTCATTTTCTATTAGGTCTGATAAACAAGCTGGGAAAAAAAAAAAAATCAGCTCCCCGCTTACACCTGACAGGCATAACCAAGGAGCTCCATTTGCATACGATACGCAGCCGCAGGTTCAGAAGTGCTTCCACGTACGTCGCTTCTACGAGGGAGAGGTGCCGCTTCACCCCTGCTCTGCTTCTCTTCCTCTGCTCTCCTTTCTCCCCGAGACAGCAGTGGGGGCACAGAGAGCATCGCCTTGCACGGGACTACTGGAGAGCCAGGAGTGCTGAGAGCTTCCCCTAGGGCTTTTCATTTTCCCCTTTGTGGTACAAAATGCCTGGGAGGCTGATCTGATATTGAAGGCTCTGGAAAAGGCATTCCAGGTTGAATTCTGTCAAAGCCCAGAGCTAAGCCAAAAAAAGCCCTGAAGGAGTGCAAAATCTCCCAGTCTGAACCCGCTGGCAACACTGGATATTCAGAGTTCAACCAGGAGAGCAGGGAGCTGACCGAGGACTGGATGTTAGGTGGCTTCTCTCAGAGCTGCAAGGTCAGATTCCAGTAGAGAAGGGTCTCACTACTTCAGGAAACACCTCGGGCTCCTACAGGACCATCAAGTGGTTAAACCCCCAACCAGTCAAGGCAGGCAACAGGACCAGCTCCTTCCTCACCCCGGAGGGAGAGACAAGGGACTTACAGCCAGGCACCGTGTTCCAGTGCTAGGCTGAGACCAACAAGAAGTGAAGTTAGCAGGCAAGTGCAATAACAAGATCAGAGACTACTGGTTTAAGGCTATGACAGATGAATCAAGGTGTGGAGTTCAAGAGAAAGCATTTTCCTTCTGCGTCTGCATCAGGGCTCCCATGGAACAAGCGCAGTTAGACAACTTGGTTCCTGATTCACTACACCCATCCACAGGAGCATGAAACAAATATGAGTGTCTTCTTAACAGGGGGCTGCAAACACTCCATTACATCCCCAGTTATTCATATTACTACCTTCTGAGTTGTAGGCAAGCCTTCAGCTCTGAAAGAAAATTTTCAGAAATATCGACCATGTCCCTTAATCACTGCAGTAATAAATCATACCTTATAGCATGGGAAGTTCAATCTGACCAAAAAATGGGACTTTATAAAAAACAGTGAATCGTTCACACCTTCTGTTTCTGTCATGTAAAGGAGAGTTACATTAGGAGAATGAAAATGACAAAGAATTTCCAGTGGAGGAAGAGGAGATGCTCCAAATCACTGTTGCCAAAACAAAAAATGCAATGATAAATATAGAGTGTGAATGCAGATCCTCAGGTGGGCAACATGTCTCCCCACCTCACGTCTCACTGAGATAACAAGGCAGGAGAAATAGATAATTCCTGGAGTGCTAAGTGGGGAAAAATAAAGGAGTTAGAAGGAAAGATAACTCTAAAATCCAGTCGTTGGCCCGTTTGCATACACGGAGCAACCTGTGACCGGCAAATTCCATCCTTTACCTCTCCCAATACTGTATATACGGGTTAATTCCCAAGTGCTGGTTTTGCAATCCAGTTATCAGCACAGAAAAAAAAAAAAAAGACACTAAACATTGTTAGAAAATTCATCATTTATACTAGTTTCAGTTAGGTATAATGAAGATGCAAGACCTTTCAGTTCAATTCAATCAGACCTATTCACAAGCCACCTTATGATCCATTAGTTCAATCCCTCCAAATTTGATTGCAGTGTGTTTTGATTCAAATCAATTGTTTTCAGCTCTTCTCCATTGATTTCCATGGACTCATATTATTCTACTGAGACTTCAGTTAAACTAGAGGATTTGAACCAAGACGGCGTGTCACCGGGAGTACTGCCCAGGAGGCATCTGAGGGCTGGGCCAGATCTCCCCGGGCCACGGCAAGAAAGGCATGTACCTGACTGGTCCCACTAGACCGAGGAAAGATGACAACTTCAGCTTCATGGCTTCTTTCTAACCATCTTCACCACCCCTTATCTCTAAGGCCACAGCTTCAGGGGCAGCTTAGAGAGCAGAACTGCGGGCAGGGACAGAGGAAGCCTTGCACCTAAATAATTAGGGATCTAACAAAGAGAGAAAGAGGGAAAGAGACACACAGAGGAGTCTACAGTTATTTATTTAGAGTCAGAGAGTTTGCGGGAGGAAGAACCAGAATGAAAGTAGAACTCCTCTCAGTCCCAGTTGACTGTTGCACCTGGAAATTAGCTGATTATTGGTCTAAAACCTATAAAGGAAACTAGGAGCAACTCTAAGAGGAGGTCTGAACTGGGGAGGCAGAAGAAAACAGAAGGAAGCTGTAGAAGATAGGGAGCTTGTTCCCTCCTATACCAGGCTGTGGGCTCTGATGAAAGCACATCTGAACGGCCAAGCAGCATATGGACTCCAGGCTTTTACAGGAGAAGGTCCTCAACTCCCCAAAGGAGCTCTCTCAAAGCAGACCGGTTCGCTCCTCTCCTGCTGACACTTTCTATTATCTAACTGAGAGGGCCTATTTCCTTCTGAAAACCTCTCGGGTTGTCCTAACTCATGCAGAACTGACATCTGTCCTAGCAGGATGAGGCAGCGCAATTCTCCTCGCTCTTTGTCACAAAATCAGGTCAGCGAAACAAACCCAAAGAGAATCTTTCAGATTCAGTGGAAAGGTTGCTGTCAAAACCCCGGCACTGCATTTTTACCAGGAAACAAGTCTGAAATGTAAGCATGGGTCTGGAGAAAGTTTGATGCAAATTCCAGGTTGAGGTAAAAGAAGAATCAGCTTGCCACCTTCCTCTGCACGGCCGAAATGTTGACAAGGAAGACATTTAGAATGTCATTGACTTTTCTTAAGCTGAAGCCTGCAGGGTAGATTGAGATTCCTGAGCCAGCGAGCGGTTCGGAGGCCAGGGTGCGTCGTTGTACGCTACAGTTCAAGGGGGGGTCCGACTCCATGACCTTTCAAGGTCCCTTCCAACCCCTAACGTGCTCTGTATGTGCAGTTTGCAGTCCAGTTATCATGCTGGGATTCCCAGTCCCACCAGACTGTGTCACTCTGGAAGCCTCGGGTTCTACAATCATCTTAGAAACCGGGCTAACAAGCACCGCAGAATATGATCTATTCTGCTCACAGGTCCCTGGGCTTCTGAGAGATGACTCACTGTATCTGACTGGGGGGAAAAGCACTAAGAGAGAGGAGGAAAACCTGACTAGCGTGTTGCTTAATGGAGTGAGAATGAATTGGACAGCACTCCTGCTAACGTGTCGAGATTATGCTTAGCAGTGTGAATGACCTTGTTGAAGCTAAAAAATGAACACGTTCACAGCTATGCACGCAGGATGCTCAACGCAGATCCTCGGCACTACCGTTCCGCCACTGCCTCCAGCCATGTGGGTGCGAATTCTCCCCTGTTCTCATCAGTTTACCACCCCAAAAGCCATGGAGGAATGGAGCCCTTTGCAGAAGGTATGGAGAACATCTGGGCAATTGCTTTTCTTCTCTCCACAGAGAGGACGCTGTGTTCTAATTCTGCCCTTGTAAGAAAACATCAAACGTAACATTATGGAGTTACTGGATTGCATGGGCACTAAATTAAGCCTGGGAGCACATGGTAACGGGCCTGACTTCTAAATAGCTCGTTGGCTTCAGCTTCAGGTTTGCTTATCAGTCTCACAAGTGTTGATCAAAAACTGCAGTGAAGCAGCTACGTAGGGAGCTACCTGAAAAAAAAATAAAAAATTGATGTGGTTCCCTGGAACTCCACATGTGCAGATAGGTCATGGCCCGTGTCATCTCATGACTGCACAGACATGAAGTTAAACTTACAATATTCTATTACCCTCATGTATTTAGATTTTTCATGTTGCCTTTTTAAAAAAATGTCTCTTTCAATAGGAAAAAAGACAAATAGCTCAAAGTGTTGAAATTTGAGGTTTACTCTCGGTCTTTGAGCACAAACTTTTGCTCAACTGCCTATTTTTTAATTCTTTCAGTCAAAGAGTCAGAAACTGCACTGTATGCCCTCTGCACTAGCACTAGAAAATGGAAGCATGGAAGAAAGCTTACAAAACCCGGGAAAAGGGGAGGCTCAACCTGTAAATCACCATCTCGGCAGACAGCGAAAAGGCAAGCGAGTTATCAAAAATCAAGCTGAGTAAGTTCACGCTGCCTTGCTCAGATTCAGACTCTCCTGACCTGCGCCCACCCACGCTCCCAACCGTTAAAAACCTTCCTGTCTCCGCGCTGAAAATCTTCCAGAGCTGCAGGAGCAACGACGGTGCCCACGTGAGTCGGTGAGGCCGTGCAGAGAGCGACTATGACGCATCGCTTGGACTGCCCTTGATGCAAGAAGCAGAGACCCACGAGCACCGGTATTACCATTACCAGTAGGTGTTCAGGCAATTTTGGTGTCCTGGGGGAAGAAAGGCACTTTTATGCATAAATCAGTACCAGGGCTTAAGGCACAGGAGGGCAATAAAATTACAAAGCCGGGGGAGGATTGAGTTTTTTTTTCCTCCTTCCCCTTTTCCCTCCCGTGATCTCATGTTAATGATGGAAATTTCTCACCACGCAGAGGGAGGGAAGGACACCCTGCTGCACTTGTGCGTAAAATCCTCTTCCCGGGAACGGGAGGCTGCTGCCTCTGTCCCTTGCCCAGAGAAGCTCCCTCATCCTCTGCTGGGGCGCATCCAAACGCGGAGACTTTTCAGGGAACGGTACAGCTTAAATAGGATTGATTTACGCCCCCTATACAGCGTTCTCCAGTGAGTCTGTATGCTTGGAATGCATTTCTATACATACTCCCTAACAAGTGCTCCGACGCACTACTTAGACCAGTGTTATTTAAAAATGACTTTTCAATGACCTATAACAGGCCTGCCTTTGCTTTTGTACAACGTGCAGCCGATAACAGATTTGTCAGCGAAATTGCCTTGCTATCAAAATAATAAAACCCAACTTGCAAGGTGACATTTAGGTGGAATTCAATTCACTTCTTTGTGTTTTTCTTTCTTTTTGTTTTATGTAAGATATCTTTTTTTTCCCTTTGAATCTCATTCTAAGGTCAGCAGAGCGGAGGAAGTAAGTTGTTATTAAAAGGAAAAGCTTTATTTGATTTAGAGGAGACTCTGAGCTGTTAAGGAAGATTTCTGACAGAGTGACACAGGATCATTCATTTCTTAAGGTGCAGTGCTAACGTAGACCTCTTAAGGCACATGAACAACACATTTCACTCCAGATCATCCTCCTGCTCAATGAGGAGTCAGATCGTGGCACATAACCTCTGAAGTCCCAGAAGATTTTTGTTAAGACTCACCACTTCTTTGCTCACAACACCATAAAGCAACAGTTGGCAATTAATTATAGATGCACTCGAGTCCGGACATGAGCTCACGCTGTTGGCCTGGCAAACAAAGTTAATTAATAAATAACGATGATGATGATGAATAAAGATGGAAATAAACAAAACGGGTCTCTCTGGCTAGCATGAAGTATTGATGCTTCAGGCTCTCAACAGACTACTTCTGCTAACCTTTTCCCCCCATTTCAGCAGGACTTCTTCACTTTCTAGCCATCCTGCAAGCTCCTGGTAGTTACAGGATTATGTGCAGGTGTCAGAACCCGTACTGAAATTTCTCAGCTGCCACATGAGAAAAGACTTTGACTCAAGATCCTTGTATCAACAATCGGTAAAAACTGGGGGACTGGTTCAATATCTGTCCCAGTGATAATTGAGAAATGTACCGAAACAGAGCGAAGATGGGTGTTTGAACCTCTGGCTACCACACTCAGCCAGACACTGAGGCAATCTGACCAGCTCCTACCTCTAAGGAAACCTCTTTAGGAGAAATGCCAGAGGATTTTGATATATCTTCATACTGAGGTTCTAGGCACCGTGTACAGGCTGCAACCTCCACCCTGGTTCTCCGCTCCATTCAGGAATCAACAGGCATCTGGGCCAGGACACCGCAAACACGGGCAAGTTTCTATTTTGGAGGAAGCCATACCCAAAATGCTCATGACTCACTCTGAGCATATTTTAACCCACCTGTCCTCTTGTATCCTGCTCACTCTCTTCTTGTGCCACCCTCACTGAGCTCTGCTTGGGGAACGGGGGCTATTCCACCTCGTCATTGCCGTGTTTGCGGGAGAGATGAGAGAAGAGCGAGCCGGTTTGGGGCCATGAAAGGCAAGGAGCGGGGAACGGGCAGAAGGTATGTCAAGCTGAACACACTGAAAAAAGGTCCTGAGGCTCCCAGAGTGATTTATTTTAGACCATACCACATTAACCACCAGTAAAGAAGAATCAGAGGCTGATGCTGTTTATTCCTTTCTACCCTGCCTCTGGCTCTCTGCCTCCAAACCCTTGTTATATTTGTCCTAACAGTAGTATTGATCTGAACAGAAATGACTGATGAGCGAAAACGCCGAGCTTAACCGAGTCCTTCCTTCCCTCAAAACAAGAGCTTTCAGCAAGAACCTCAATTAAGGGGTGTTTCTCAGAAGGACAAAAACTAAGTTAACGCTCATTTCATTTTCCCCATTCATAAAGATAATCACAGAGGGAAAAGATGTTTCCCCATTAAAGATCAGACAACATTCAATGCATCTCTCGTGGAGACTATTGGTTTTACATTCAGCTGGAAATTTGATATTTGAGGACACAAGCCTCAGCTTACAAAAAACCAATGGCATACCAAAGACCAGGCTTTATGCTGAAAATCATAGGCTTCAGGTAGTGGAAAACTCACCAGGAGAGAAGCTTGCAGCCGACTGAAATGACTGCAGTTTCCTCCTTTTTAATGTTTTTCACCATCACTACTGTTGTCAGTCATTGTTAAGTATTAAATTGCATAAAATACAAACTCTTGGAAACAAACATCAGTGCTTATCAGCCTATGTCAAAAGTCAATTCTTTCTTTACAGCAATTTCGCTTGGAAATTACTTCTGGTGAGCTGCACTCCGCCGCTGAGCCCCACGCTCCAGGCAGCGACCGCTCTGCAGCACCGGAGCCCTGCCGAAGGCAGAGACAAGATCAGTGCTCCGCTCTCCTCGCCCCACGTGCTGCCTGATGCTCCACACTCGCAGGCTGGCTTCGTGAGCCGGCTACTGTGAGGGGGATGGAGCCTGGACCAGGCTGCCCAGAGAGGTTGTGGAGTCTCCTTTTCTGGAGACTTTCCAAACCCACCTGGATGTGTTCCTGTGTGTCCTGCCCTGGGTGATCCAGCTCTGGCAGGGGGGTTGGACTAGATGATCTCTTGCGGTCCCTTCCAACCCCTAACATTCTATGAGTCTATGATTCGTGCTCACTTGGGCCCGTGACCCAGTGCACAGGGAGTTTGTCTGCATGCACGGCGCAGCTCTATCCACTATTGGGTGGGGTTTTCTCCTCTACCTGCAACTCCCAACGTGTAAGGAGGAACAAGGCAAAACCCGAGGAAGAGGCCACGGGGTGACAGATGAACAATACCTGGCTGGGAGAGGGGTTGCCTGCGTGCAGCTGAGCAGATTCATCTGCAGCAGAGGCAACAAAAGACAGACCCGACAACATCCGCGACCTTCTGGAGACCTTCTGGGCTGCCCAGAGGCAAGTATTTGGGGAGCCAAGGCTGCTGGGCTCTGAGCAAAGGCAGAAATGACCCAGGTCCTGCGGCCTTTCGGAAGAGCAATACACAGAAATATCCCATGCACAGGGCCCTCCTGCAGAACTCTAAGGAAAACGCCACAATGCTTAAAGAGAAAAGCGTCCTGCCGCGCGGAGACACAGTTTGAACTTCACGTTAAGAGTTTGAGGACGGGTCATATGGGAAATCTAAATGATTAAATTAGCATCGACACTAATAGGCATAGTAAGATAAGAAATCTTAGGGAGTTTATGCTGTTAATAAAAATCCTCTGATGATATTCCTGATAAACAGTTTGTGAATTAACATAATAAACAACTAATTTGTTGATAGATTGCATCGGTGGCCAAAGGGAAAGCAGAGATGGGTTGAGCTGCCTGCTGTCTACGTAATTAAAATGAATATTAATTTATGATACCAATATCCAGTTAACTCAGATGCACGAGTTGCGGACGACTTGTAAAATGCTGAGTTTCAACCATCGCTACTGTCCATGTGATTCAAGACAGTTTCCATTAGACCTCGGGATGTTGCTTCTCAGCTCCCCTTCTCACTTGGAAAGTCTGGACCAGACTTTTCCTGTCAGCTTTGACAAAGACGGAGGTGAAGCTTTTCCGAAGTGGAAGACAAGTCGTTAACTTTGAAACATGGCATCACCGTGTGGAGCTGACCTTTATTTAGGCTCCAGAAAACACAGTCTTAAACGCAGTGAGGTTTGAAACCCCCAATCACTCTAGTAACACTGCACACATTTGTGCTGACAGCATCTAAAGGGACTACTGAAAATTCCCTGAAAGGCTCCAAAATAGCTGTAAGACAGAAGCACATCATTGCTCAGATGCCATTTTGGGAGACCTTGAGGAAACCTCCCGCTTCTCCTACATCCTAGAAGAAACAGCAGGGACTATCGCAGACTTCAGAGGAACTCAAGATCTCTGTTCTTTTCTGCACCTCCATGACTTCTCACCTCTTCTTCGATTTCTACATCCGTATGATCCCTCCTGAGGTCACACCTTGCTCCTCAAACGTAGCGATAAAGACACAGAAATGCAAAGAGGTTAAATATTTCACCCGGGGTCACAGAGACTGCGACAGATTCAGCTTATTGGACCTGCAGCCCGCAAAATAAAAAATGGCCCAGGTAAGTAGGTTCATGGTCTTCCAGCTATGCTGAGAGCTCCATCCAGCTATTTAAACTGCTGAAGAGGTGTGGTGAAAAACGTACTCCTCCCGGTTTGTCTCCAAGCGGCTCCTGGTGTGGCAAAGCAGCTCGCCTCCCTGCCTGTCAAACGGCACAGCGCTTCTACCTGAGGGCCAAGGATACCTGGCCAGCTTTAGATTACAGCTCCAGATAAAAAGACATTGCATAATTAGACCCATTTCACAGGTGAGAAAACTGAGGTCGCTCAGCCACTGTTGCAAAGGTTAACTGCAAACCTTGTGACCGCTGACCCAAGCTGCAAACCCTACATGTAACGTTTTGTAAGTACTCGGTAATTCTTCCTTCCTCATTATGCAGGCATGCAACAGCAAACTCTCCAAAACCTAAACACTTCTGATGAACATCACCTGAATACTTGTTTTCTTGATTATTGTCACCTTCCTGTCTTCAAAGTCACAGCACCATATAGCCATATGTCCTTCCCATAGAAGCTGAGGAACTTGGGGGAGTAAGCAGGGCAGTAGGTGGGGACTTAGTCCTTCAGGGTTGCTGAATACCCCCAAAATATCCACAATAATAACAAAAAAACCCCTCACAGCAGAACTTCTTGCCCTACGGGTTTAGAATGATAAATGGGTATCCTGACCTGGCCTTGGCTTCTTGATTTGACATTGTCTTTCCATGTGACCTTGGGCAAACCATTTACTGCCTGATATTTAAAGATCCTTAAACTCATAAAAGTATTACTAGCTGTCTGAGGTAGGGTAGAGGTGGAAGAGTCTTCAGAAGTACCTAACACATTGATTTTAAAATCAATGCTGAGTGATGTTTTACAAAAGATTAAATGCCTTGGATCATCTGACACTCCCACCACACCTTTGGGTTCCCAGCTTTTCGTTTGTAAAAAACCAGGAACCTTACCTGCTTGAACAGAATTACCTGACATTAATAAAACTGTTCCTGGGAAGGAATAATAAAATGCACCAGTACAGGTTAGGAGGCAACCTGCTAGAGAGCAGCTCCGTGGAGGACCTTGGACTCCTGGTGGACAACAAGTTCTCCATGGGACAGCAACAGGCCCTTGTGGCCAAGAAGGCCAATGGGATCCTGGGGTGCATTAAGAAGAGCGTGTCCAGCAGATTGAGAGAGGTTCTCCTCTCTCTCTACTCTGCCCTAGTGAGACCTTACCTGGAGTAGTGCATCCAGTTCTGGGCTCCCCAGTTCAAGAGAGACAGGGATTTACTTGAGAGTCCAAAGGAGGCTACGAGGATGAGGAAGGGACTGGAGCACCTGCCTTATGAGGAAAGGCTGAGACACCTGGGGCTTTATAGTCTGGAGAGGAAAAGACTGAGAGGGGATCTAATTAGCGTGTATAAATATCTGAGGGCTGGGCGGCAAGAAGGAAGTGACAACCTCTTTTCTCTTGTGCCCTGTGTTAGGGCAATGGATTCAAGCCAGGGTACAGAAGTTCCACCTTAACATGAGGAAGAACTTCTGTAAGGGTTACAGAGCACGGGAACAGGCTGCCCAGAGCGGTTGTGGAGTCTGCTTCTCTGGAGACATTCAAGACCTATCTGGATGCGTTCCTGGGTGACCTGCCCTAGATTCTTTGATCCTGCTCTGGCAGTGGGATTGGACTTGATGATCTCCAGAGGTCCCTTCCAACCCCTAACATTCCATGATTCTGCGACTCCTGAGCTGCAGGAGAACTGCAGTGCTCTTGCAGTACCCCCACACCAGTAGGTAAGAAGAGTTCACATAGGACCGAGGTAATATTTGCAGAAACGTGTTTGCACTTTCTCACCCACCACAGGAAAAGATAGTAGAGTGCACACGCTCCGCCAGCGGAAGTCGTGCTGTCTGTTACGCCAAAGTCATAACTCACTGCCAATAACCTTAATTAAAAATATTAATGCTAGAAAAGTGTGTCTGAAAAGTCTGCAGTTCCACTCTCCTTTCCATACAATTGCTCTGTAATTGCAGTAATTTCTGTATCTTGGGGAGGATCACTCCCCAGGGCCTGCCTTCCCGTGCCTCCAAGTACAAAACCCTTTATTATTTTACAGGCTCGCTCTACCACCAAGGTGTTACCACTTAATTAGAAAGAAGGAGAATATATATTAGGCAGAATCCATTATGGACTGGGAACGAGGCCATGCATACGAGCTGCCGCTCAACTGCTCAACAAGAATCTTTCCACACGCTGTGGCTGACTGGGAGGGGAGGATATACATCCACCTTACCGGGAAAGCCGTGGCTTGGCAGGGAGGAGATGAAGCAGGACGTTTCCCAGCAGCAGGCTCTCTCCTCCTCCACGATACGCTGGAGCAATGAGGAAGATGAGAAGAAACAAAGAGTAGAAAATTATGCTCCAGAATGCAGAGGCAGGGGGAAATCACAGGGAAAGATGTTCCTCCTGACCTCCAGGGATGGTGGCCTGAGCGTTTCTGCATGGGAATAACTCCAATGGAGGTACCAGGAGGAAGAGAGAAGCATCTCATGGGCATCAGAGGTTTAACTTTCTCCATGTATAAGAAACACAGAGGCACTGGCAGAGTCCTCTGTGCTATTTGAGATCAGCATCTCACCCGGGATAAACTGGGATGTTTCACAATCTTCACTTCAGTCTCTCTTGAAAGACATCTCAAAAAGCACCAACAATGGTCCAAACCTACTTCTGCTTCACACCTGCCTCTTCCCCACATATGTACTGTGGGGCTGTACCCCACTGTGGTAGACAGACTTTTATATGCAGAAAGACTGAGAAATCTTAAACTGTGGAAACATATGAAGAAGAAAAAGTGAATTAATAAAGAAGTGGTTGGGATAAAGCTAGAGAAGAGGTTAGATTGTGAGCTTCAGCGAGGGTCGACACTGCACGGAGGAGGAGCGATGGACAAGGAAAACTGAACCAGGAAAGCTCTACCAGGAAGCCCCAGGAGCACGGAGCTGCATCCAGCCTAAGCCATCCGCCCCAGCAGAATGCAGAGCAAGATAGAAGCAGCCAGTATTAAAAGGGTAGGTCTACAAAGCTCAATTTCCACCCGACAGCGGCGCGGCGCTTGCAGGAGGACGCTCCGAGGCGCAACAAATAAATGATACACCGAATTAATTCCCGTTATGACACACCACGTGCAAGCAAAACCGTTAGTGCTCGCCGGCGGTGCAAGTTAATTACCACACTGTCATCAGACTTCGTATGAGTCCTGTCAAGATGTGCCAGGCCCCAGTATCCTAGTCCTTCTCCGGGGAAGGACGGCCAAGCGTTTCCGCGTGGCGTTACTGTCGCGTCGTCCTGTGATGAGCACCCCAGGAGCAGTTCTGATAAAGTTACTTTATTCCAAGGAACTTTCATCTGCTTTATTACATTACGTATTCCTAAGAGAGAGGCTGGTAAACCTGGAATGATGGGTCTTCAATTTGCAAACGTACATTCCTGTGTGCAAAGTGACTGCGGTGTATGCAGAGCATCTGCCTCCATAGCTTCAGGTAAACCTCGCTTCAGCTCTGAAGAGAGACGTGTAGCAGGAGCGTTAGCTACGGAAAATCTCATTCCCTATCTCCCGTGCTGTGGTTGTGTAAGAATTGTGGTCAACTCATGTTTTTCTCAGCATAGTTTTGATTAAATGTTTTCACCTGGGAGGAATATTTATTCCAAATGTTTTGAATTTTTCACAGAAACGTGAAAAAGTTCGGGGGCTTTGCTGGTAGTAATTGCACAGCAAAACGTTACCTTATGTTACGACAACTCCCCCATCAAAGCCTTTATAGAAATTAATTCCTGTGATGCTTTCCCTCGGGTAAATCTCCTTCCTTAAGGTGAAGACCTAACGCAGCACCGCTCCGTGACAAAAGCAACGAACTCTGTGACTGATCCTGAGGCAAAACATCCAATCTGTGTCACTTCTATTAACTCATTACATTTAACAGGAACGTCTTTCTTCTCCCGTACCTTAAGGAAAAGCATCCCCCCTTCACGGAATCGGCTTGGCAACGCATTTCCATGAGCTGCTTCTCTACAAACTATCGCTGGAAAAGTAGGCAGTCCTCACCCCCGGGAAAGCCAGCCTGGCAGGGGGCAAATCACCCCATGCTGCCTCCAGCTCCCTGCTGTGCAAACACCCACATCGGAGAGAGGCTCCTGAAGCCCCATGAGCACAAAGGGTCCAGCATTGGAAAGACTGGACTACACGGTGAGCTCCAGAAAGTGAGAGCAGGTTTTGTGGCTGTTCTCGGCTTTGCAAGGCAGCTCCAGCAGCTCCGGCAGCTCTCCCCATGGGCTGACTTTCTCATCACGATGGAGGCACCACAGCCACGCTGCATCTGCGCAACCATTTCTTTCATCTGCAGAACCATTTGGAGAAGGCCTGTGAATATCGAGCCTGGGATTTGCATTTTTAAGGAGCTGAGGTACAATAGCTCCAGATGCTTCTTAACCTCTTCATATTTCAGCTGTAAAAATGCAGAAGAGCTCCTCAAGAAAGCCCTAAAGAAAAGGAAACTGCCTGTCATCATCTTTAGACAGCCTGTAAGCCCTGAAGATCACAGAATCACAGCATCACAGAATGTTAGGGGCTGGAAGGGACCTCGAAAGATCAAGTCCAACCCCCCTGCCAGAGCAGGATCACCCAGGGCAGGTCACACAGGAAGGTGTCCAGGCGGGTTATGAATGTCTCCAGAGAAGGAGACTCCACAACCTCTCTAGGCAGCCTGTTCCAGGCTCCGCCACCCTCACTGTGGAAAAGTGCTTCCTTGTGTTTAAACAGAACCTCCTGTGCTCCAGTTTGCACCCATTGCCCCTTGTCCTGTCATTGGGGGTCACTGAGAAGAGCCTGGCTCCATCCTCCTGATGCTCACCCATTCCATATTTATAAACATTCCTGAGGTCACCCTTCAGTCTCCTCTTCTCCAAGCTAAAGAGATCCAGCTCCCACAGCCTCTCCTCAGAAGGGAGATGCTCCACTCCCTTCATAAACTCAGTGGCTCTGCACTGGACTCTCTCCAGTAGTTCCCTGTCCTTGAACTGGGGTGCCCAGCACTGGATCCAGTGCTCCAGGTGGGGCCTCACCAGCGCAGAGTAGAGGGGGAGGAGAACCTCCCTCGCCCTGCTGGCCACGCTCCTTCTAATGCCCCCCAGGATGCCATTGGCCTTCCTGGCCGCGAGGGCGCGTTGTCAGTTCGTGGTCATCCTACCGATGATCAATGTCCCCAGGTCTGACGTTGGCCAAGTAACAGGGTTATATTTTTAATTATATTCAATGCACAAGCAAAATGGACCACATTCCTAAAATGCCTCACTTGAAGCAGGCTGCAATGGGATCTGAGGTAATGGAAAAGAATGCCATACCAGCTTCCCTTTGATTATTCTTCTAATGGAACAGGAAACCATCACGGTTTCAATTTGTCCCAGTTTTGACCTGTGTTAGCGCAGGGACCTTTGCAGCCCACTGCGAGCACGACACTGCAGATATCGTGGTCTGCAGGTCCTTAGTCCCCTTTCAACAACTGGCCTCTGTCTCTGAGGTTAAACACATATCCAAAACCTGCCTAGCACACCAGAGAAGACAAAGGGACCTCCAGAGCACAAGCCTTCAGGAGCAAGGACGTGACAACAGCTCTCTTCTACGGAAGAAGTTATTTAAAACATCCCTGCTATGGCTTTGGAGGTTCAGATGACCCTTTGACCGTGGCTGTTGGACTACAGGAGCAGCTCCCCACTCATCCCTGAGGCCGTTGCCAGCGGTCCACAAGATGAATTTGCTAATCACTCATCACCGGCAGTTTCAACGATCTAACTAGACACAAATTATTTTACAAATTCAGAAACATAACCAGTATTGTCGGAAAAGATACTGCACATGTGTTCAGACTTGCCTGCAAGGAACTGTTTTATCCTGTCAAAAGCACATCAGCATTTCTAGCCCAGGGTACCCTGCCCCAGGGTGAGCTTTGCTTGTGGGCAAAGCCAGCTGAAAGAAATCTCTGCGCCTGCCTGGAACGAAGCCGGCGTGCGGGGGGCAGGCAGTAAAAAGGAGGTACAGCCTTCATCCTTCTCCAGCTGAATCCTCTCCCCAGCAAGCGCCCTGCAGCCTTTGTGCTCGTTACCACAGCCCTGCCGCAAGGCCTCAGCTCCTACCTGGCAGCTGGAGAGGAGCAAAGGCAGGAAACTTGCTGGATTCCTCAGCCAGAAACACAACAAAGCAGTTGATGGCCCCTTGATTTGTTACAGATCCCAGGTCCCCACTCAGCCCCCCGTGCCAAGTAACACAAATCTATAAAACCTAACACGTCGCAGGCGCTCCTCCCGCCTCCGGCGGCATCGGGGTCACGCGTCCAAAGAGCGCGGCCTCCTTCGAGCAGCATCTGAGCGGCGCCTCCCTCATCTCGGCAAGCGGTCGGTCCAGCCAGAGGAATTTAAGCGAGCGCACGATGGAGGGGGTCTGGGAAGCAGCCCCGACTCAGAGAAACAGCCACAACGCTGCCGACAGCTGTGGATCTGGGGAGAACAGTCTGATGAGAGGCTTGTGCTGTTAGGTAGACTGAAACAATTAACAGAAGTCTGAGCCCAGTGGGATCCAGGCTAATAAATACCCTGATTATTCCCTTGCAATTCATGCCAGAGAGAGACAGGCACTTACTCAAAACTGGGACAGCGCAGGCACAGAAAGGGGTGCAGGCAATGACTTGCCCAAAGCAACCCTGCAAGACAGCCCCATCAGGACAAGGTCACCGGGGTTTACAAGAGTCACATGTACCCTGTATGCACTAAGAGATGTGTCAGGCAGGGGCAGGGCTGTGCTCCTTGCCGCCTGTACGAGACTTTTGGAATGGGTAAAAGAACCATCCACTTTTACACACGAGGTCCCTTCAGGAAAAAGGAAGAATAATTAAGCGCCGTGAAAGGTGCCTATGAAGTCGAATAGGAAAATAAACTGGGAGGGGAATGCACCATCCTTTGCCTGGGAAGCGAATCAGCTGCCGCCTTACCCCCGGTCTTGCCAACCGCTGAGACCACGGTTTATGTTGTCTTGGATAAAATACAGAGAAAACAGGGCAGGCCCTTGTGGGAAAGGGCGGATTTCAATACGCTTTACAGCTCCTACATATATTATTTGATTTATCCAACAGGAAAAAAAGCAATATAAAGGACAGGCCAAGAAGATGCAGGTGTGGAGAGTTGAATTCAGGCTCCAGGGCCACCACCACAGACCTGGAAGCAGAGCAGATGCAGAGCGGCAGGTTATGTCACCAACTGGACCAATAAAGCACGCACAGAGCTGAGCTACCACGGTACCACAACAACAGCCGGAGATGCTCACGGTCACAGGCACACACCACAACAGCCGGAGATGCTCAGCACAGCCCGGCTGCTGGATTCCCATTTCCCAGCAGAGGAACGGCCAAAGCAGCTCTGCTGCTGCAGCTACTTATCATCTGCAGCCCCGTAGCTCGTTGTGTTGTCTTCTGACATTCGAAACACAGGGGTCTAAACAGAAATGGAACCAAATCCCTTTCGTAACCGTATTCAGCTGTGCCTGGGAGAACCCACTGCAGCCTGCAAGCTGTCCGAACGGCTGAGTACATTTTATGTCCTCAAAAATCCATAGCAAATCTAGCTTCAAACACTCCTGCTTCTGTTTCCAGCTGTGTTTGGGAGTAGGGGAGCCTCCTGCTACCTGAGCTCTGCACCTTGGAGAGACCTTGCTCGGCCGAGTCGTTCACCGACACCAGCCACGGAGAAAAGCCACCTCGGCGGCAAAATATCTGCAGCACCGATGTCGCCGGCTGAAAACCTGCTGACCCTCCGTATTCCTGGGTCCTACCGCACTCTTCCCTCCCCTCCATTTTTTAACCAGTGTGCCTCACGTGCTAGATCAAAGGACTTGAAAGCGAAATGAAGGTGGTCCAGCCCTTGGTACAAACACTGGATGAGACAGTCAGTACTGCCTGTGCTGGTAGCCCGGAGGGGACACAGATATTAATTTAAAAATCACATTGTAAGGTTCGAACACCGTCATTTCTTTCAGCCTTTAATTCTCAGGTCTTCCATTTGCTTGTTCAATCGCAAGGAAAGAGCCTCATGGTCAAGAACTCCCACACCAGTCCAGATCTGAAGGTTATGGATGTTCATCTGTTTCATCCATCACTGCCTGGGATGGATCCCCAGTGCTCAGTAATGGCCACTGTGCAATTAATTCTGTTGCAATAATAGGGCAGCACCAATTACTGAGCAGACTCCTGTAGCAATAAAAAAAATAATATACTAAGTCTTACTTTCTAAGTGCAATAAATGTCTCTCTTTTGGAGGACTTCCATCTTTATATTCCTACCTCTCAGCTCCTCTTTTTTTTTTTTTAACCTAATGCAAGTCTCATTTGCAGAGCATTCATCTTGGAGCTACATATTCACCATCTGAGACATGTCAGAGCCAACAGTCCTTTGGTCTGACTCGAATAACACAGAACACTGAGTTTCATCCATCCAGCTGTACGCTGAGCTCAGCTCCTGCCCAGAAAAAGCAGGTTGCCCAGCAGGGCAGCCATGCTCTTTCAAATGACATTGGGAGGAGAGAAAAAGGTACAGCCCTAATGAAAACCAGGATGATCATAGAATCATAGAATTATAGAATGGTAGGGGTTGGAAGGGACCTCAAGAGATCATCTAGTCCAACCCCCCTGCCAGAGCAGGATCACCCAGGGCAGGACACACAGCAACACATCCAGGGGGGGCTGGAAAGTCTCCAGAGAAGGAGACTCCACAGCCTCTCTGGGCAGCCTGGGCCAGGCTCCGTCACCCTCACAGCAAAGAAGTTTCTCCTCATGTTGAGGTGGAACCTCCTGGGTTCCAGCTTGTACCCATTATTTCTTGTCCTATTCCTGGGCACCACAGAACAGGGCCTGGCTCCTTCCACTCGACACCCACCCCTCAGATATTTATAGACATGAACAAGATCTCCTCTCAGGCTTCTCTTCTCCAGACTAAACAGTCTCAGGTCCCTCAGTCTTTCTTCACAGGGGAGATGTTCAAGTCCCTTCATCGTCCTTGTAGTCTCTGTTGAACTCTTTTCTATAGATCAGTCACTATTGAATTGGGGAGCCCAAAACTGGACACAGTATTCCAGGTGTGGTCTCACCAGGGCAGAGTAGAAGGGGAGGAGAACCTCCCTAGACCTGCTGGATGGCGGGGATCCAGTACGGTTTTAATGAAGAAAACTACGGGAAAGACGCAACTCTGGCGGGTCTCTGCTTGGAAATCTCTACCCATGCCAGGTTGGGTGACACTTAATGACAATAGGGGATTTGAGAGGGCAAGGTCTAAGGAAGAGAGAGTGACTATTAGAGGGGAGGACGCAGCAGGATTTCTAGCTGAACTAAAGGCTTTCCAGCAGCAACATGGCATGCTCTGATCTGCAGGCAGTGCCTGCAGGGGTAATTCCCCTCCACCAACTCCTCTCGAGGCTCCCTGAAGAGACAGTTCTGTCTGCTGAGCTGCTGCAAACCACAGCCTGGTTTTAAGGCAGACCAAAAGCAAGCTTCATTTTGGATTTTAAAACATTGTGCTTTGGTGAAAGCTTCATGCTTGGCTGAGCAAACCCAGGCTCCCAAAGAACGCCCTCCTGCCCACAACGATCCCAGCAGCAGGCACTGCGCTCTGAGCTTCAGCAGCCCCTACTCAGAAGCCGTATCACGTTCTTCTCTCTGCATGTGACTCCTCTTTGGCAGGGCCGTCTGCCGAGAGGCCGTATATGTGGGTGTGTGTTTGCTTTCGTGTTGACTGATCTCTACAGCCTGCATAATCCTCACCTCCAGCCTGATCCTGTGGAGTAGGTTTTGGACAAGACCCACGCTTCCGTACACAGTCCAGATCTAGTCCTTGCTTGCCAATTCCCTTTAAATTCGCATCCCTGTGGTTCAGTCTGTTGCCTCCTTGCCTCTCTTCACGGTCTCCACCGTTATGTGTCCCTTGCCTGTCAGCAGCAAGATGATATCCCTCTCCCCACTGCAGAGCTACGGTTGAATTCAGCAGAGCCTGCAGAGCCCCACGGGGGAAAGGATTTGCCCATAAGAGGTTTTCCAAGTCACACCAGAAGGCACAAAGACCTAGAAAGCTGAGCACTGATACACGGATTCCGAAGCAAAAACATGATGGGAAAATGAAGGAGGGCAAAAGAAAGGCAAGATCTCCCCGCGGCCAAGCAGGGAAGCCGAGTGTCCCCAGGTCTTCCCATCCCAGGATCTCCAAGCCTCCACTCAACAGCCCGGCCGTGCACGGAGCGCTGACCGCAGTCTTTGCTTTAGGCAAAAAAAATCCACGGACTTTTAAAAGCTAAAATGAACACACTCTTCAAGTAAATTCCACTGAAGTAAAATTCACCACCCTGCTGCCTGCAGACAGTCTCTCCATTCAATTCAACAGCCTGTCATGCTTGTTACTGGGAAATGAATTCCCTTCACACTGACATTTCATATACTTACTGATACAGCATATAATGAACACTCTGCCAACCCTGTCAGCCTCTTGCAAAACTAAGTTTTTATTACATGTTTTTTTCATTATTGTATTTAAATTATCTTTCTGTTTTGTTGTTGTGGTGGTTTTTTTTTTCTCCTTAAAAGAGCAGCCCAGGATAACAGATCTCCTCATCAGGTTCCTCCTTCAGGCCAGGGTCTTGGACTGCGCAAGGCAGATTTCCACCACCACCACAGCCAGCTCTCAGGGCTCCCCAGGATGAGGCGCCGGCTTTGCAGAAGATCTAGTACCAGCACTGCCAGGCAGCCGCTGAGATTCGAACGGGGATAAATTATTAGGCCCTGACTTCACAGTGCACTGAAGCACCTTCTCACCATTAAGCACACAGCAGTCCCCTGCTGTACCATCCTACACCTTCCTGACCTGGGGCTAACCACATCTATCTCATCAGCAGGATACTTACACCAAAGATCTCTGACATTATGATGACTTATTCCACAGTTAGACTTATTTGCTTTCGCTCTTCTACAGCGTCTAACAGAAGAGTGGCAGTGCACAAGAGTGGCTCCTGGGCATTAAAGCAGGAATACTCCTAATGAAAATCTGTAGAATAATCCCCACAGCACTGCAGCTACAGGCTTGAGCGCTAAACTGTCTTTCAGCTCTTGCTGGCTTTATTGTGGGCTAGATGCAGCTCTAATAACTAGCTTTTGGGTTAGTTAGGAGATGTACTCACCGGCAGCAAGTGGGACTTTTTCACCTTCTCTGGGATCAAGGCCATCCAATGTAAACGAACACCTCCTCAGCTGACCTTTTCCTTTGGTCTAGAACATCAAATAAACAGAAAAAAAACCACTCCAAAACCCCATGACAGGGGCCTGAGACACTGAAATAACAGGCAGAAGTGACAAGTGCTCCCAAGAGTGGTTTTCCTTCTTTTCCTGCTTGACACTTCACTGTTCTCTTCTCTGAAGAAAGGTCTGACACCTCAACACATTGTCTAATTTCACTTAAGAAAAACAGAAGCCTCAAGAAGAGGAGAACCTGTTTTCTTAAGCTTTTAAAAAGCCACGAACTCCTAGATAAAAATTCAATGAGCAGCACAAAGTGGTGTCTGGAGCTTGTGCAATTTTTATGTTAACAACCAGACACCACAGTATGAAGCAGAAACAAAACAACGGGAAAATAGCATTTGCCTCATTTTTTTTCCCTTTCATTTACAGAAGAACAGCTACACTGCATCTGAGGAGAGGTCTATCAACCTGAGCATCCCACCTGAAGACACCCTGTAAAGGGTGATGCACTAGGACTTCTTGAATACCTGCTCCAAGCCAACTGGGGCATCAGAAGAGGTTTCCGAGTACTCCTTAATGGATTTATCTCCATGAATTTATACAGATGTTATTTGAACTTGCAGCATTCGAGGTAGCTACAAGCAGCCTAATTGCATGTTAACCTTTCATTTGAATATTCCGTCTGCAAATGTTCCATTTGTTTGATGGCCTCCAGTTCTCGTGCTGGATAAGACAGCAAAACGCGTCTTGTTGCGACTCTCCTCTCACTCAATAGTATTGGATGACTAGTGATCTGCGGTCACCTGTTCTAAAGATTCCTTTTTAGTCTATTTAATCTTTTAATCATTCCTCGCATTCAAGTGCTTCCCATGTTGCTAACACTTGCTGCTCCTGTCTGTGCCTTTCCCAGCTTCAAGATGTCATTTTTGAGGTGGGGGTACAGAATTGTACTCTGCAGAGAAGACACAGAGCCTTAGCTATACTCTGTTTTGTTCTCTAATTCACAGAATCATAGAATGGTAGGGGTTGGAAGGGACCTCAAGAGATCATTTAGTTCAACCCCCCTGCCAGAGCAGGATCACCCAGGGCAGGACACACAGGAACACATCCAGGTGGGTTTGGAAAGTCTCCAGAGAAGGAGACTCCACAGCCTCTCTGGGCAGCCTGGTCCAGGCTCCATCACCCTCACAGCAAAGAAGTTTCTCCTCATGTTGAGGTGGAACCTCCTGGGTTCCAGCTTGTACCCATTATTTCTTGTTCTATTCCTGGGCACCCCTGAAAAGAGCCTGGCTCCTTCCACTTGACCCCCACCCCTTAGATGTTTATAGACATGAACAAGATCCCCTCTCAGGCTTCTCTTCTCCAGACTAAACAGTCTCAAGTCTCTCAGTCTTTCTTCATAGGGGAGATGTTCAAGTCCCTTCATCGTCCTCGTAGCCTCCATTGAACTCTTTCCTATAGATCCCTGCATCTCTTACATTGGGGAGCCCAAAAGTGGATCCAGTATTCCAGGTGTGGTCTCACCAGGGCAGAGTAGAGGGGGAAGAGAATCCTCCTCAACCTGCTGGACATAGTTTTCTTAAAGTCCCCCAGGATCCCATTGGTCCTCTTGGCTACAAGGGCACACTGCAGTCCCATTCTTTTCCACCAACTCTCCTGCTTTTCAACCGTTGCCATTTCCACAGAATAACTTACAGTAGCTCCCGAGTCGCACTGAGGAACGAGATCCCAGCTCAGAACCCGGCATTTCGTATGTCAAGCGACAACCGTCTTTCCCCACATGCACCACTGCATTTATCTGCACGGAATTTCACCCGCTGTTTATTGCCCAGCCACTCTGTCTCATGAGTTGGCTTTTCTCGGTTCCTTCTCGTACTATCATCAGCAGTCCTTACACTCAGTCTTGACTGGTCTTCCAGATCATTTCTGAGCACACGAACGGGGCTGCTGGCAGCACAGATCCCTGCAGAGCGCCACTGCTCACCTCCCTCCCTTGCAGAGGTGAGCGGCTCTTCCCGCCTTCCAGGTCCTGTCTTTTAAGTAGTTATCCATCAGATGACCTTTCCTCTTAGCCCACAGTGGCTTAGTTTCCTTAAGCTCCTTCACGGAGGAAACTGATCAAAAGCCTTCCAGAAATCTAAGTGGATTTTGCCAACTGGCTTTACCTTGTCTACGTGCTCTCTGATGCCTTCAAAGATTTTTAAAAAGATTTGTGAAGCTTGATGCCCGCCCTGTCTGAAGGACGTGCTGTCCAACTTATCCAGGTGCCTGCTGATCTTGGTCTTTCTTTCCCCAGTTATCCCAGTTCAAGTCTCTAATTCTCTGGACCTCCACAGAGCCCTTTTGAAAACCAGTATCACATAAGCTGCAACCTGACCTTCTGAGCCCTCAGCTGTGTCCCCTGCCTCCACCCATTAACTGCTGGAGAGGGTTCAGAAAAAGGCTACAAAGATAATTAGGGGACTAGAACACCTCTCTTACAAGGAAAGGCCAAGGGACTTGGGTCTTTTTAGTCTGGAGAAGACTGAGGGGGGATCTTATCAATGCTTAGAAACACTTAAAGGGTGGGAATCGGGAGGAAGGGGCCAGTCTTTTTTCAGTGTGCCCAGGGACAGGGCAAGGGGTTGCGGACACAAACTTGAATATGGAAAGTTCCATCTAAACATGAGAAGGAGCTTCTTTACTTTGAGGATAGCAGAGCACTGGAACAAGCTGCTCAGGGAGGTGGTGGAGTCTCCTTCTCAGGAGACTTTCCAAACCCACCTGGATGTGTTCCTGTGCAACCTGCTCTAAGTGAACCTGCCTTGGTAGATCTAGATGATCTTCAGAGGTCCCTTCCAACTCCTACCCTTTTGTGATTCTGTGATCCCTGAAGAGCTTAGAGCAACAGAAGGAAACTGTATGTACAGAGACTCAAAGTAGACATGAGGCACATTTGAAGTTGCAACACAAGAACTCCTCACTGCAGAGAGACATAAAATCCATGGCAAAAAAATTCTTAACCAGAATGATCGAAGAGAAGGCTACAAGGAGACCTTATTCCAGTATCTGAAGGGGGCCTACAAGAAAGCTGGGAAGGGACTTTTTAGGATGTTGGGCAGTGACAGGACAAGAGGGAATGGATCCAAACTAGAGGGCAGATTTAGATTGGATGTTAGGAAGAAGTTCTTCCCCATGAGGGTGGTGAGACCCTGGAACAGGTTGCCCAGAGAGGTGGTGGAAGCCCCATCCCTGGAAGTTTTTAAGGCCAGGTTGGATGGGGCTCTGGGCAATCTGGTCTAGTGTGAGGTAACCCTGCGCATGGCAGGGGGTTTGGAACTAGATGATCTTTAAGGTCCCTTCCAACCCTGACAACTTTATGATTCTATGATTTTTTTTATCAGCCCACACGATGCTGTTTTATCCCTGGCAAACGGCACTTCTGAGAAGCTGGAGGTGCTGAGCTGCAGCGGGAGGGAGCGCGGAGAGAAGCCCAGCGGCAGCCAGTGCACACACATCGCCCCTCCGGCACGGACACCCACACCCCCATCCCGTCCTCCTCTCCTACCACAAGCACATCTACAACACATGGCCATGCTCTCCCAGGACACAGCGCTGCCTTCCCACGGGCGTCCTCTCTGAACAGCACCCAAGCAGGACAGCCACCTAAGGGAATTGCATCTCTAAACCAGCCCGCTGAACAATTCCCTTAGCTCTTCCAGCAACGTCCAGTGTTTCTGCAGCACGGGGAGCAGCTCATTATACTCCGGGCTCAGCAGAGCATGTTCCTATGGAAACAGGCAGCCTTTATATGTCTGTTGACAGCTTTAGATAGTTGTTTTTTTTCTCTAAAATGCTTGGACACAGAACAGGTGTCTCCAAGCCAGGCAGTAACCAGACAGTGCAAAGCTAGAACAGCTAGATAATGAGACAAGTGTTTATTTGAGATGAAACATTTTCACCCGGCGAGGGAGCCGGTCTAGAGCCGCACGGTCCCTGCCGCGGGGGGCACGTAAAGGCATCTGCCAGCAGCAGCCAGGGGAGGGTGGCACAGGCTGCCCACAGCCTGCAGGCTGCCCGCTGGCAGCGGGGACGCGGTTCGTGCTGCCTTCCCTCCGCTCCGCAAACGCCGCGGCAGCGATGGGTAATTGGCTCCACGGCACCAAAGGTGCAAGCAAAGGCTCCTCACCGCTGCATGTGCTGTCAGGACTCTCCCGCTAAGGCTGTCTGATCAGCCAGGAGGAGCGATCTATTTGCAAAGCAGCAAATAATTCCCCCGTGCCCGTTTCTTTTCTTGCGGGGACAGACTGCCGGTGAACAGAACTGAAGGAAAAGGGCAAATTAACGAATGTACAAGAGCCACTTCTCCCCTTGCCCAAGCCAATCACTATGCAACAGCCAACTCTCCCCTCACTCAAGCCAGTCATTCGGCATTTCCCCTCTTAACACCAAATAATATAAACCTGAGTCAGCAGTGGGCCCAGGTGGCCAAGAAGGCCAATGGCCTCCTGGCTTCGATTAGAAACACTGTGGGCAGCAGGGATAGAGAGGTGATTGTCCCCCTGGACTCGGCACTGGTGAGGCCACACCTTGAATATTGCGTTCAGTTCTGGGCCCCCCACTCCAAGAAGGACACAGAAGCGCTGGAGCGTGGCCAGAGAAGGGCAACGAGGCTCCTGAAGGGCCTGGAGCACAAGTCCTACAAGAAGTGGCTGAGGGAGCTGGGGTTGTTCAGTCTAGAGAAGAGGAGACTGAGGGGAGACCTTCTCGCTCTCTACAACTCCCTGAAAGGGGGTTGGAGCGAGGAGGGGGCAGCCTCTTCTCCCTGGTGGCGTGTGACAGGACCAGAGGGAATGGCTGCAAGCTGCGCCAGGGGAGGGTTAGGTTGGACAGTAGGAAACATTTCTTCACTGAAAGGCTCATTAAACATTGGAATAGTTTTCCCAGGGCAGTGGTGGAGTCTCCATCCCTGGAGGTATTAAAAAGGAGTGTGGACATGCTGCTCAGGGACATGGTTTAGTGGTGAGCTTGCAGGATTTGGTTAAAGGTTGGACTAGATGAAGGTCTCTTCCAACCAAAGACATTCTGTGATTCTCTGATTCTGTATGCAGATTTTTTGTTATGTTTGGTTTTTTTTTCTATAGCTCAGATCGTTACAGCGCCTCAGCATCAGCCAGAAAGCACTGAGTAATTCTGCACTGGAATATCTGTAATCGGTAATGTGGTGCTACATCAAAAATGATGTCGAGAAGTGATTCAGGTTTCCAAGTCAGGTGCTCAGAGAATAGGCCATGCCAGATTTAAAATTGCCTGTGCAAATTTTATTAGGCCCACTTGTGCTCGTACGTTATGGTACAGTCTAATTACCCAATTGCCTCCTATTTTTCCCCCCAAACACCTGCCTTGTTCGCTGAATGGATAATTGTTCACTACAGACTTTTACGACCCTAATTATTATTTAGTAGAAAACATCCAAATCCTGTCTCAAACAAACAGAAAACAGCTCATTTCCTCTTGAAACGGGCTCAAGTTTTCAAACAAATGTAGCTGAAAACTTCAGAAATTTTTCATCTCTCAGCACAATGCATCAGATCATATTGGAGCTGTTGGAGAGGGTCCAGAGGAGGACTCAAAGGTGATCGGAGGATTGGAGCACCTCTCCTGTGAGGACAGGCTGAGGGAGTTGGGTCTGTTCAGCCTGGAGAAAGGAAGGCTCTGGGGAGACCTTATAGCGGCCTCCAGTGTCTGAAGGGGCTACAGGAAAACTGGGGAGGGACTTTTTATAAGGGCCTGTGAGGATAGGACAAGGGGCAATGGTTTTAACCTAGAGCAGGGGAGATTTAGAGTTGACATTAGGAAGAAGTTATTTCCTCTGAGGGTGGTGAGACACTGGAATGGGTTGCCCAGAGAAGTTGTGGAGCCTTATCCCTGGAAGTTTTCAAGGCCAGGCTGGCTGAGGCTCTGGGCAACCTGCTCTAGTGGGAGGTGTCCCTGCCCATGGCAGGGGGGTTGGAACAAGATGATCTTTTAAGNGAGGAGGAAGAGAGAGAAAAGAAAGAGGAGGAAGAGAGAGAAAAGAAAGAGGAGGAAGAGAGAGAAAAGAAAGAGGAGGAAGAGAGAGAAAAGAAAGAGGAGGAAGAGAGAGAAAAGAAAGAGGAGGAAGAGAGAGAAAAGAAAGAGGAGGAAGAGAGAGAAAAGAAAGAGGAGGAAGAGAGAGAAAAGAAAGAGGAGGAAGAGAGAGAAAAGAAAGAGGAGGAAGAGAGAGAAAAGAAAGAGGAGGAAGAGAGAGAAAAGAAAGAGGAGGAAGAGAGAGAAAAGAAAGAGGAGGAAGAGAGAGAAAAGAAAGAGGAGGAAGAGAGAGAAAAGAAAGAGGAGGAAGAGAGAGAAAAGAAAGAGGAGGAAGAGAGAGAAAAGAAAGAGGAGGAAGAGAGAGAAAAGAAAGAGGAGGAAGAGAGAGAAAAGAAAGAGGAGGAAGAGAGAGAAAAGAAAGAGGAGGAAGAGAGAGGAGGGGAAAAAAAAGGCATCTTTTCAACTTTTTAGCCCAAACCAAACGAGACATATACAATGCTGAAGTTGTTTTCTGAATGAGCTCAGGGTGAAAAAACTGCTGAGGGTCAAATGTAAGGTCTCATTTTTATATCAACACTCTCTTTCAAATTTCTTAATGTAAAATTAATTCCAATTAAAAGGAAAACCAACCCTACAGCCAGGAACAAATGCTAAATATTAATATTAAAAAGCATGCACTTCCAGTACTAAAGGTGTTCTGGACACCAATACAATTTCACAAGGGAAAAAAAAAAATCACTTTAATCCAAGCCATATTTTATAATGGCCATTGGTGAAATGAACATTTCTAACCAGCTCTCATTGCAAGCACCACAGCACAGTAGCTGGCAGAATAAGTAATGTGTGGCCACGTTACTAAAGGTTCTGNGACATTAGGAAGAAGTTATTTCCTCTGAGGGTGGTGAGACACTGGAATGGGTTGCCCAGAGAAGTTGTGGAGCCTTATCCCTGGAAGTTTTCAAGGCCAGGCTGGCTGAGGCTCTGAGCAACCTGCTCTAGTGGGAGATGTCCCTCCCCATGGCAGGGGGGTTGGAACAAGATGATCTTTTAAGGTCCCTTCCAACTCAAGCCATTCCATGAATCTATGATACATAAATGATGTTATTTATAAATGCATCTCTCAGCAATGTCTTACATAAAAGTGAGAAACTGAGGCACAAGGAGATTAAAGCTAAAGTACTAAATCTAATGCCTAGCTTTGCAGTACTCCAGGTGTCAGATGAAGTCCAGAGCGTGTAGCATCTTACTGACTTGAATATGTCAAGTTAAACTTCTCATAAATTTTCAACCAAAATTATCTGCCTTTCTACACATCAGCCCTACAATCTGATTCAGAAAATGAGGGACAGTTGCTGATCATTCCAGCCTCTTGCTCTGCATCACAGCAGATGCATGGCTGGAGATTCCCATCTTCTAACCCGGCCTATGACTTTATTCCACGAAGCTGTTTTTTCCTGACCCTGCAGTCCCCACAACCCCTGCACTGTTCCTGCAGGAACACCTCTCTTATGTGGAGGGCATCATCTGTTGCAACCCAAACCACAGAGCTATTCTGAGGAGGGAGGTTGTGAAGAATGAAAAGAGAAAAGAAAGAGGAGGAAGAGAGAGAAAAGAAAGAGGAGGAAGAGAGAGAAAAGAAAGAGGAGGAAGAGAGAGAAAAGAAAGAGGAGGAAGAGAGAGGAGGGGAAAAAAAAGGCATCTTTTCAACTTTTTAGCCCAAACCAAACGAGACATATACAATGCTGAAGTTGTTTTCTGAATGAGCTCAGGGTGAAAAAACTGCTGAGGGTCAAATGTAAGGTCTCATTTTTATATCAACACTCTCTTTCAAATTTCTTAATATAAAATTAATTCCAATTAAAAGGAAAACCAACCCTACAGCCAGGAACAAATGCTAAATATTAATGTTAAAAAGCACGCACTTCCAGTACTAAAGGTGTTCTGGACACCAATACAATTTCACAAGGGAAAAAAAAAATCACTTTAATCCAAGCCATATTTTATAATGGCCATTGGTGAAATGAACATTTCTAACCAGCTCTCATTGCAAGCACCACAGCACAGTAGCTGGCAGAATAAGTAATGTGTGGCCACGTTACTAAAGGTTCTGCAAGAAAACAACCTGCACGGAGGAAATGAAATAAAGATTTGCCCTTAAACTGATGCATTTTAAGTGCTTGATAGAGCAACCTTCTCAGACTTCTTATTACAAAGGATGCTTTTCTTTGGGGTTCACTGGAACCTTTCCACATGCTGGCCTGAAAACCAAGGAAATTGCTAAGGGAGAGGGTATCCCAGGGATCTCCACCGTGCTTCAGCTGCGCTCATGGAGCAGAGTTTGGGTATTTTGGTGCAGTAACCGGCTCCAGACAACACTGCGTCTTCCTCTCCTGGCCTCCAGAGAGATGATGTTTCCTACTATTTTGTTTGTAGCAGAGGATCAGGAGGCTGCTTCATCGTGTTGCTGCTGTCATGATGACACAGAGAATGAAGTAAAAACAAATGAAGATAGAATGAAGTAAGTGCAAAACACTCGGAAGAAAAGGCTAAAACTGAGAAAAAAACAACAAAGCCACCCCTGAAAAAGCAAGCAAGAAAGATGGATGAATGGTATTACCAGTGAGAAGATGAAAAAAGCAAAGAGAAAACACATGGGAAGTGCTTTTGTCCCGCAAGACCGGCTTTTCACTAGAGCCTGGAACGTTTGAGGTAACGGGATGTGTGAGCACCCTACTGACGAAGCAGAAACCATCCCCAAACTTTCACTCAAGGACCAACAGCTTTTATCTCTCAGCCTCCAGCCCCTGGTGCTCTGGAAGCCTCTTTTGCCTGCACCACAGCCAGACAACCAAGACACGGGCTTCTCACAGCAGCCAAGCATCCCTCCTCCGCTCCGAAAGGCCTCTTCCTCCATCTGGGACCTGTAACATCAGTTCCCAACAAAAACTGAGGGGTCCTCACTTCCCATGAGCTTTGCTCACGTGTTACTAACGCACCTCTGAGCAGCATTACTTTTTATTTCCACCGGATAGTTAATATCTAGGTGCACGTGGCTCCCTCTGCTGTCCCAGGCTCTCTCCCACGCATGGTCATACTACAGCTTCACATGTCGGGTGTGGAGGAGGAGGGCTGGAAAGCAGCTTGGTCTTCAGCACCCCTCAAAATCCCACTCAAACCCACCACTGCCCATTGACAGGAGCTGGTGCAGCTCTGTGTTGTGCAGTACAGAAGAAATGCACACTGCCTGGAGGTGAATGGCCTTGCTTCAACTGGAGGATGTTGTGTCCCGTCCCTGAAACTCTTCCCAGCTCTCACATGGTGACCAGAAGTGTATGACAAGCCACGATCCCACTCTTTTGGGAGGAGAGGCAGAGCTTTTGAACCCTTTCCAAGGGAAACTTAAAAATATTCACTGTTCATGAGATGAATTTCACTTCTGCTTATTATTCAGCTCAGCTGTAGTTAAACCAATTTAAGCTACACAACATAGGAGTTATTAAAAAAGATCTGTGCCTGTCAACTTTTCCTTGCATTACTGCTCGACATTCACCTAGTAAAACAAACAAAAAATTAAGATTAAAAAAAAAAGAGGAGATTTTAAAATTAAACTATGTTAAAGTGTAAACCAGGCACAGAAAAGGAAGAAATGAAACCACTATCACTGGAACACAGCTTGCACAAGCTGCCCTCTCTCCCCTCCCAAGCCCAGCCAGCCTGGTAGAGCCCAAGGGCATCAAACAGCAATTCAAAGGAACACCACCACTGCACTCAATTTTGTTATTTATGTTTTCCTTTGAAACAGATATCATTGCTCAGGCTGTTTCTGTCCCGGTGGGGGTCACTTCCTCAGGTAGAGGCTGGATCAGGCACCCGCTTCCTACCAAGTGCCCTCCACCACCACCACTTGCAGGGGCAGCAAACGGGAGCCACAGCTTTTGCACCTTCCCTAGGAGGCTCGTTCCCTCCTGCTCTTCTCATTCCAGGCAGCAAAGGAAGAGGAAAGTCCTGCCTTTCTGTGCCCCAAAGGGGTCTTTCTCCTTCAGCAACAAGCGAGCACAACAGCCAAATTACTGTTCTTTGTGCCTCACAGAGCATCGTACTAAAACTGCCCCTTTCCAGGGGTGAGGCCGGGTGGTTCCTGCTCTGCCCTGGGTGGAACTGCGTGGAGCAGAAAGTGAACCAGGCTGGGGACAGGGGAAACAGGAGATTCGCACAGAGGTGCTCCTCCTGCACACAGACTTATAAGAAGAAAGACTCTGAGTGTATCCACATTTTTTCTAAGCCTGCTCAAGCTAGTCTCTGAGCTCTTTAGAGAGCTCATCCTTGCAGCCTTGGGAGGAGCAGGAATGCTAACAAGCTCAGCTTTACGCTCAGAAAGTGAAGCAGAAGACAGTCGATTCCCTAGGAGAAAAGGACAAAGATCAGCCCAGCACAGAGCCCTAACCGCTCCACCACCCTTTCCTTCCCTCTGATCAGAAGTCACTCTGCCGTGCAAGAGAAGCCTTACACTGGTACGTGCCCTGCTGCAGGGCAGATAGAGTCACAGGTAGAGTCACAGACCTTCTGGCAGCGGTCACCAAACACAATGCCTCACCTTCTTCACCCTGGCACTGAAACCACCCCTTCTGACAGTGCCAGGCTTGTAGCTTTGTCCCCAGCCTTCAGCACACACCAGGCAGGCAAAGCGAGGGCTGTCCCTTTCGAGCTGCTGGCGAAGCTCCTCTCCCTCCCCAGCAGCCGCAGGAACAACGCCAAGTTCAAAGGGCCAAAGGGGATTATTTATCTGCATTTGATGCTGTATGAAACCCTTGTCTAGCTCCTCTCCCAAAGCCCCACGTCCCAGTTAACCATTTTGCAGGAGAAAGGCACGCAGTTTGCTCCCCGCCACCTAAGAAGCCAAACGAAGGCAGCGAGAGCTGCGGATTTTTGTTATTACTTGTTCCACTTGAGCGAAGCTCCACAATTGGGCAATAGCAGGAGGCACTTGCTCTGAGCAAACCCATAGCTGTGAACACACCGAAAGTATAATCCCCTTGCGGGGAATTACGAGATCCTCAGGGCAAGGGGAAAATCCAAAGCTCCGGGCGATGAGAAAGGAGACAGAGCAGGGAAATAAAGATGGAGAACTCTAAGCTTTGCCTCAAATCAGATCACTCAACTAGGCAGAGCAATTCAAAGCCAGGCCAGCCCCAGACTGCTTCGTGGTAATTGTTTCACCAAAAGGCAGGAACGGGGTTGCTTAAAACAACCGTAAAAGGTTTTCAAATATTCGATAATGAAACAGCTTTCAGGCTGGAGCCTTCTCCTACACAATGAACCGTGGTTTGGGCAGCACGGCTTTGTTAGCTTGCTCATGAGGGCTGTCTTACAGGTGCTCATGTTTTTAAGGCGATATAAAGCAAAAATAAAGCATTTGTTTTCAAAATTGGCCATCGGAGACCTTATCCTACAACCCTTCTACCTCCAAGCGGCCTTTACTCACTCGGCAACTCTGTTGACCGCTTAAGCGCCTGCGAACCACTTTGCACGTAGAAGGCATCAGACAGGGAGCCAGAATTGCACCTGATTTCCCCAAGAAGAGATGGAGTACAGGTTGCAGCCAGTGCCAGCCTGAAGTCAGCAAAAATTCCCAGAGGTTGTATCTAGAAGGTGCTCTGTGCTAAATGTGAATCCAGGACTGGAACCCAAGCATGCAGGATTCAGTATGAAGTGGCACCTCCTTACTCCTTTGAAGGAATCCTGTGTCCTCATTTGCAGAAGTAAACCTACATCATGTCACCTAAGTGGATAGAAACAGTGTGCACTCACTGGAGGGAGCTGCCAGGCAGGCAGAGCAGTGAGCCAAGAAGAGCCAGACTCCAGAAGGATAGGAGCAGGTCCATGGTACCCCACGTGTGAAACAGATCCCCTGTGAGACGTTCGCACTACACTCGTGCTGGGTTTGGGGGCTCTTTGGTGTCTGAGCCTCAAAAAGAGGAGAGTCAGCATGTGTTTGAGGTGTCACAGGATACCAACCACCGCAACTTCTGTGTAGTGGGCCTTTGAGCTGCTCCCAATAATCCAGGCTTGGGGTCCTGGGGTGTTTTGTCTGTCCCTTGCCATTACAGGCAGTGACTTGTTGGGAGAGAGGAATCCCTGCTGGTTTCTTACTTACCAGCTGTGGAAAGTTAAGGAAAGGTTTCTATTTCTCCTCTAGAATTGGGAATGACAGTGTGGAGGTTAAGGACTCCCCTCTTCACTCTTAAGGAGAGCAAGAGATCCACAGAGCCCACTCTGCTCTCGAAGCACTCCTCATACCAGCATCTAAGTGAGTGATAAAACCTGGGACTGCACTGTTGCCATCCTGATACTTTACTGCTCAGGGGCACAATGAATAGGCCTATCCGTAAAGCCCAGGGACAATTTCTGTGGAGAATTAGCACGGTGTTAGAACAGAAACAGCAATTCTTCAAGTACAGAAAGCACCTAAAGACTTAAATGCTGCAAGCAATTGCCAAGCAGCACGTTTAAGTGGAATAATACTCCCACTAAGTAGATAACAGGATAAACTTCAGAAAAGAGGGTAGCATGGTGAAGATTTACAGCCAGTTATTTTGGTTTGGGATTTTGTTCCACGGCTGCATATTCTCTGTGCTTACAAATGTCAATTTGCATGGATTCTGTGTGCTCACAAAGGTTGATTCTCTTTGTAAAGCAGATCCCAGAATCTTTCACAGCACTCAGGGCATAAGGGTAGCACAAGATTAGCAGAGAAAGGCCAGTTAGCAGCTGTGATTACATATGTGAGAGCTGGCCAGTCTTCCCAGGCCCAGATAAGGAGCCTGTCCCACTAATAATGAACCTCTCAAGGAAATGAGAAACAAAGATATTTAAAGCCTAAAACATTTCTGTCTAAAGAACCAAGCCAAATCTGAAGATATCTGAAAGGTGCAAATCTACCAGGTTTTCCTCCAAAAGGTGACAGCAGACCTGGACTTCACAAGGATGGTAGGTATAAATTCTATCAGGTCTGTAAGATGACTTTCTTTTAAAACAAAATTGAAAATCTGTATTTTATAGCACTTACAACAAACACAACATCATTTTTGCTTTAAGGTGACCATTTCTGGAATACTGTCGTAACCGACAGCACTTAAGGTTCTGAATTCCAAGAAACCCAAAATTCAAAGGCAAAATAAAGAGTACCTGAGCACTGGGCCAGGCTGCCCAGAGAGGCTGTGGAGTCTGCTTCTCTGGAGACTTTCCAAATCCACCTGGATGCATTCCTGGGTGACCTGCCCTGGGTGATCCTGCTCTGGCAAGGGGGGTGGACTAGATGATCTCTTGAGGTCCCTTCCAACCCCTAACATGCTGTGATCCTGAGGTTTCAGCAGGGAAACAACAAAGATCCCTGTGAAAGGAAGGAGAAACACACACATCTGCAACTCCTCACTCATCTACAGGGTGCACTTTGATTTTCTAGCTTCACCTGCTTAATTTCAGCCTCTCATACTAATCCCACTGAAGAGAGGGTCTAAGCACAGTCTGATTGCCGCACTCGCCATCAGTTACAGATTAGGTTCAGACAGCTCAAGGTACATCCCCCAGCTTTAGACAAACACCCAAAGTGAAGCAGATGAATCCTCTCCACGATGGGCAGGGTACACCCTTCCGTCCACCACCACATGCTCGGGAGGTTGAGCAATGTCCAAGCTCCTGCTGATTGCACAGATCAGGTCAAAATTAACACAGCGAGGAAAGCTGCACTTCTTTAATCACTTATATGGGTGTAGGCCTCCCTGGCTCTTCATATACTGTCCCAGCAGCCCTCAGAGTAGGGAATGGCTAACATTCCTCATTAACAGGTAGGGAAATAAAAGATAAAACTGCTGCCTTTTGAAGGTTCTGGAACTTACTATGTACACGACTCCTGCTTCAATTCGTAATTTATCTTAACTTTCCCTGAAACTGCTGCTCTAAAGCCATGGCAGCTGACTGTACATAACAAGTTAAGCACCAGGAAAACTCAAGCTGCTTCCTGCTGCCTGGGATGGATCGTTCTTTGGTCCTCTGCAAGCCCAAAAGGTTAGTGCTGAAGCTAAAAGGAGTTTCAAAGGGCTAGCCTGATCTCTCAGTGAGAAGCATGAATTCAGTAGAGAGACTTAATTCCATACAAGCAGACAAATATTGCTAAGGAAATAGCACTCGGCACCAAAAGCAACCCGTGCAGGAAAGGGACTGGGAAGATGGCTGTTGCTACGTGGGAAATTCTCAAAGAATCAGGCTCTCGAGGGGAAAGAGATTTCCTGATCCCTTCCTTCAAGGTGAACATCTGTGCACGTGAATTTTAGCTGCCTTAATCACTAGTTTGGTCTTGGAAAGTTTTTGGGCTTAAGCATTAACATAAATCTCTTCGAGTTATCAGTTATCTGTACAGGTGTGTCTTGAGGCTGAAGAGCCAGCAGGAGTGCGCCTCGGCGTGAGCTCCCTTCTACAACGGGAAAATCGTTCCTTATCTACCCTTCCCTGCTCAGAATCCAGCTGGATTCTTACTTCACTCCCTGCCTCCTGGTTCTTGCAGTTCAAGCTACATGAAGAACGCTCCAGAGGCACCAGCTATATTTTATCTCCAATGACTAATAATAACCAAGGTCAAAATTAAACAACTGACCCAGATCTAACCTCTCTTGTATCTCTCTGCCTCATTGACTCCCCATTTCTTTCTACATCTCATCTGAAAACATATCTTTTCCTCCCTTGGTCACAGCTGTTAATTTCTATGTGTGTTGTTATTTATTATTTAGCACTGCAAATCACCTTATGATGCAGTTTTCATGAAAGGCACTACATAAAAGGAAGCCGCTTTTGAATATTTTAGGAACCCGGCATTCTGCTATTGATATTCTAATTCCATTTATTTGAAAATCAAGTCAGGCCCCAACAGGTTATTCAACAAATTAATAAGTGTTGCAGCTTTTGTCTTCCAGAGGGTTTTTAGCCCCTGGGATTTGCACTTTCATGTTTTTCTCTGGTAAAGTCTGCTGTGTTTGTTTGTTTAAGAGAGGAGACCTGATGTTCTCCTGTGATCCCCTGACTCCAACAGCTGGGGCTTAAAAAGCAAACAAACATTTCAAGATGTAGAGGAGAAAAAAAAAAAAAACAAAACCAAAAATCACAGAGATCAGCCACTCTGCAGCTCCCTCTGGTCAAATAGCTCTTTACAAGACTGGTTTTTTTATTTCTTCTTCTAAGGTCCCTGGGATCCTGGCAGACTTGGAGTCTTGCAGAAATTTCAAGCCCCGTGGCGTCTTAGGAGGAACGTTAGAGCTGGACCCATCTGCACTCAGAGCAGCCACGTGGGAACCGGAGGCTCCTGCAAGGTGGCCAGTGTCTGTGGGTGGCACAGGTTACCCCAGAGGAAGATAACCACAATGAGCCTGCAGATTTGAACCTCAGCTATGCCAACTTCAGCTTCCTACAGAAGATCCACCCAGGGTTTCCAAGCTCCTCACCTCTGCTTTGGTGGGAACTGATGCCCCAAGAGTTCTCCAACCTGAACAGCTCCACCTTGCCATCTGAAACATCATACCCTGTCCCAGTTGCTATGATACACCCTAAGCACCGACCTCAGCTAAATGCAGCCTGAGGGCAACGTGCCATCGACTGTCTTCCTAACCTAAAGGAGCTCCTGAAAAAGGAAAGGAAGAGAGGCCAGTATTACACAACTAAATCTCTCTGAAAACCATCAAGATAACATTCTGCTGAGTTCGACAGCATTCCAGGACCGGACATAAGGATTTTTTTGTTGTTGTTCCAAAGGATGTGAGATACTGTTTTCAATTAACGAGAATTCACTGGCCTCTTTCTGACCTAAAATTTCCCCTAAATGAAAGTACAAGAAGCTATTTGTTTAACCTGTACATTTAAGCCTCCTCAGAAGAGGAATACATGCAGTCTCCTTCCTACTCAGACTCTCATCTTGTACACAAAAAGGAGGGAGAGGAAGAAGCAGAATCTTCAGAGAATTAACAAAGAAACCCACGTACTAGGCAACAGAAAAAGAAATATATTTATCTTGAACATCAGTGTACCAGCTATGCAAAAAGCCACGTCTTTTCTGTTTTTTTTTCCCCCTAGGAGCCAGCTGACAGGCACCCAACCCATAACTGGACCAGCCCCCAGCATCCACCCAGACAGGAATGCTGAGTTAACCTCGAGAGGCACGGGAATTAGATGCAGCGAATACACATTTCTCAACAAAGAAAAAGTCATTTCAGTCCCAAATTGGCAGAAAAGCCACATAAATGGTTGCAGGACGGATCTGCCCGTTACATTTGAGAATCCAAATAGCACAAGCGCGTCAGCGGTAACTGTGGTAGCACAGTAGATAATGTAAGGAATAATGTCTCCTCAGCTGTACATAATGAAGTTGCAGTTCCATAGAGAGACTCGAGGGCCACCAGAAAACACGAGTGTTAAACTGGAGCCTTCAGCTCCGAGAATTATTGTCTTAATTTATGTGCATTAAAGTGCAGGAGGCAACATACACTACACTTAGATTTGAAAAGTGTTTTTCCCACTTTGCCTCTTGTCCTCTCCTTTAACCTTTCAGGAAATTTCCATTGGTTGTTGTTTCCATGCAAGCCTGAAATTGAATTTAATTCCACATCTTCATCACCCAGTTTCTCTGTGGGTCTAGGTATTTGAAAATTAGCAAGAAAGGAGAAAATGAAATTTGAAAAAATTAACCTTGAGAGTTTTTATCTCTCCATCTATCACAGGAGTAATGGAGCTAGCGACAGAAAGATTTTTATGCTATTTTAGCATCTATATATTTATGCACATGCATATATTTATATATTTATATGTATTTATCACTGAGCTGCTGAGAGGTACACAGGAGCGCTCTTCATGTGAGCCAGGAAATGAAGCTGATTAATAGAGCTTCTTCCCCCAAATGCAGAAAGTAAATTCAGCCTAAATAATAATCAGTAAGTTTGATTTTATCCATCCCTTCAGGATCAAGTCTAGGAGACTGTTTTGAACAGAGGAACACTGATGTCGACATTCTTCCACACTCTGGACGGTTTCTTTTACATTGCGAAGGCTACGGGGCTGATGTTAATGTTGGTCAGTGGCTTCAATATTTATAACACATTTAAAAATATATGCTGATTTTAAAATAGCCAACTAAGCTTAGCACATGGCTTGGGGCAAATTTAAACAAAGTCATCAAATCAAGAGCTCTGTTTTATAGTAAAGCCAAAGGCAGAGGGAAGACACCAGGTGTAACTCCAAATTTCCTTGCTATTAAGGATAAGCACTAAACGTTTGCACACCAATGGCTGCTTGGAGCATGTCAGGAATATGCCACCCGAGCCTGTGCTACACTCCTTTCCAGCAGGGCAGCAATCCTGATGCGTGATGAAATCATTCCCCATGCTGACCAGCGGGTGGGAAAGCAATAAACTTTTGCACAGCCTTCGTAGAGTGCTGGTCACACGGAGCTTTGTCAGCTAGGCTCCGGGTACAGAAAGGAGTGAAGGAAGGGGTGTACAGCTATCTTCTGGGAAAAGGATCTGCTGGATACAATAAACTCCAAGACCTTGGACCCCAGGTACCAGTGTAGGTTGGGGACTGACCTGCTGGAGAGCAGTGTAGGGGAAAGGAACCTGGGGGTCCTGGTGGACAGCAGGATGGCCACAAGCCAGCGATGGGCCCTTGTGGCCAAGAAGGACAATGGCATCCTGAGGTGTATTAGAAGGGCGGTGGGTAGCAGGTTAAGAGGGGTTCTTGTTCCCCTCTACTCTGCGCTGGTGAGACCACATCTGGAATATTGTGTCCAGTTCTGGGCCCCTCAGTTCCAGGAGAACTGCTGGAAAGAGTCCAGCACAGAGCCACTGAGCTTATTAAGGGAGCAGAGCATCTCCCTTCTGAGGAGCCACTGAGGGAGCTGGGGCTCTTTAGCGTGGAGAAGAGGAGGCTGAGGGGTGACCTCAGGAATGTTTATAAATATGGAAAGGGTGAGTGTCAGGACAGAGCCAGGATCTTCTCAAGGATGCCCAGTGATAGGACAAGGAGCAACGGGGGCAAACTGGAGCATAAGAGGTTCCAGGTAAATGTAAGGAAACACTTTTTCAGAATGAAGGTGACAGAGCCTGGAACAGGCTGCCCAGAGAGGTCGTGGAGCCTCCTGCTCTGGAGACTTTCAAAACCCACCTGGACACCTTCCTGTGTGACCTACTCTAGGTTCCTGCTCTGGCAGGGGGATTGGACTCGATGATCTTTCGAGGTCCCTTCCAATCCCTAATATCCTGTGATTCTGTCTGTGCTGAAAGAACCTGGAGACCCAAAGAAGGTGAGACTTCTCATACTCTGTAATAGGAAAACGTGTCTAAACAGGTGAAGGCAGCAATGAAAGAAGCGCCAAGGGGTCAAACACCGAGGGATTAAACACCTCCCGCAGCCACAGAGGAAAGCCCTAACCACAAGCACATTAACTGCAAGTCTAGCCCAGGATCTTGAGCTGAAGGCTCTAAGCTAATAAGCACATATCCTCTGACAAAGCTCTAGGAGCTTCTGGCCGCACGCACACACAGTGCCAGGAAGATTTGTACATCCCATTGCCCAGAAAATCCACACCCCACAAACGGCTGCAGTCCCAGACTCTCCTCATTCAATGACAAGCCTTTGTTCGAGGCTGGCTGGGGCAAGAAAGCTCGTGAACTGACTGGTATTTGGTCACACTCCGAGTGAATGGCTCTCTGAGGCTCTCGGCTGCTCCCGGGAATCTTGGCACAACGGAAAGCTGCCGGGCAGTCGTCAGCGTCCCGACGCATTACCATTATACAAATGGTAATATCAAATCTCCCTTGTACAGCCCAATGTTTTGTTTGCTTTACTGACTGCTTCTGTTCATTTAACAGATGTTTTCATTGAGCTGTCCACAATAACCTCTAGGTCTTTTCCCTGAGCGGTTACAGTTAATTTAAAATGCAGCAATGTGTACGAGCAGGTCATATTATGCCTTCCAATGCACATTAACTTGCATTTGTCAACATTTAATTTCATCTGCCACTGCCTTGCCTGTTCACCTGCCTGGATAGAGCTGTTCTCAGCTTTTCAGAGCCTGCACTAGTTTTCATTAAATAACTGTGGGCGACTGTCAGTTTTTCCATCTTTTCCTTCCCTCTAATTCTGGATTATGCTTTTCAAAGCCTGGTCCAAGCCAGGTCTTCCAGATAGTCTCCTCTTCACCTACTGCCACATTGAAAATCGATCATTCTTTTTTGCTCTTTGCTGTTTAACTCACAGCTGCTTCCTAACCTGTACCAGGAATTCGTTTCTTGAAGGGTATCCTCTTGTTGCACTCCCTTCTCTAACAGTATCTTAGCTTTATTAACCATGGGAAGATACTTCAGAGGCTCTCTCCTGCATAGTGTTTTCAGTAAAATATGTGAAGTGACAATTAGTAGTGGACTCTTCCTCCTGTGTATTTCCAGATGAAGTTCTCTCTCTACTTTTTGCTTTTAGTTCCTTATACAATCACCTGGTAGGAGCTCCTTTTTTTTTCTCTCTATTCAGAGGTAAAGAAAAGGACTTCAAAGTCAAAGAGCAACACCACACAGAGCACTTGCCTTGCCCTCCGCCCCGAGGTTTCTAGAAAGCCCATGAAGAGAATCATGGTCCCCACGGTCAAGGTGGAAAACATGAAGTACAAAGTAGTGAAAAGGCTCTCTCAAAGCCACCCAGATTCCCCAAGAGCTATTCAAGTACTCTGGCTACTAGAGACTAGGTCACCGCATTTAAATACATGCTTAGAGTTAGGAATAAGGTTTGACATTGTTCTTATTGCAAAAAAATCCCCAACAAAAACCACAGGCCCTGCACTTTCATCCCCTCTGACCAGTTTGCCTGGAGATTGCAGGCAGCTCTATGGCTGCAGTTAGAGGAGCAAGCAGTTGGTTTGCTCTCCACTTTCCTTTCCAAATGCAGATGATTCCAACTCCAGCACTTCCACCTCTTAATATACACAGCACAGCAGCCAGAGATACAAAGATCACAACTGAAAATTCACATGCAATTTACCCCTCAGAGGGAAAGAAGGAGAGACAGAGAGAAGCCTTTATGAGAAGAATGAGTCCGCTCAAATTGCTCCATGGAGGGTCAGGCACAGCAATGGTACGGCTGGAGATAAAGGAGAAAGGGGATGATGCTTTCCTCCCTGATCTCTGCCACCCTCCTCTCCCACCAGCTCTCTCCTACACTAGATTGTTCAAAGACATAAACCTTTGAGGATTTACTGTACATTTCTACCCGAATTACATTTCCATATTTAAAATCTAGAAGGAAAAAAAAAAAAAAAAGAAAGAAAGAGAAAACCTAAATCCAGTGCTTCATATAATCCCCGGGGGAAACCTGACAGTGGCTTTGACCCCTTGGCACCTCTTGGACACAACTATGAAATATGAGCAGTCATCTTCTCCTTGTATTTCTCCATAACAATCAAATGCAAGCTATACATAGAAGGAAGCAACGACATCCACTGAAAACTGCATTCCTTGTCAGGAAGTATTTATAGCAGACTAGTGATTTGCACTTCCTCTGTCCAGAAGAAAATGCTGCTCCAACCTAAGTCCTTCCAAACCTCAAAGCAGTCTGTAAAATCATTACCAGGGGAACAGTTAAGAAACTTGATATTTAGTTGTAGTTCAGCTGTCTTCCTGAATCTACAGGAAGACATCTCCCCATCGACTCTTTGCTTGTCAAAAAAGTAGCAGGAAGATTTTGACCATTTTTGCTTCGCCTCTGCAGAACCTGATGAATTTGAATCATCCTTTCCAAAAATATGAGCACCAATAAATTCACATTTAAGCCTGGCCACCTCTATTCCTCTTCTCCATTCCCCTCCTCTCTCTATTCCTTTTGCAATAGCTGAGTGATTGGGGAAGAAGAGACAACAAAACTTTCCTGTGGATTATTACTGTTCTTGTACCCTGGAGATTACGACCTACATACATTTAACATCCCTATCCAAACAGCTTGCTTTCTGACTACAGCAAACAAGAGCCGAGACAAGCACATGACCAGGAGGATTTAGAGGATGAAGAAGGAAGAAATTCATCATCCTGTTGTATTTCACACTTAGAGACACCAACGAGGCAGAATTAAGAAAAGCACCTAAGCAGAAATGCCCAAAAATACCTTAGTGGGAACCTCAGCACTCTCCAGTTTCCCAGCTTTCAGAGGCCTGGCCAAGTCTTTGGTCAGAACTGTCCCAGGACTTTTACCAGACCTTCAAGTCCTTGTCCAAGCCCTATAAAATGATGAGAGATGAGAACTGCACTTTTACAACTATCTTTTGCTGATGGTACTGACCATGGAAGAGACAAAGCAAAGGAATAGCAGTGGGATGGAGTCTGGGAGGCCCTGGCTGTCTGCCTGAAGGATCACAGACTTTTCCAGATTCCTCAATGTCCCCAAGAGTTTCTGAAGGCTCGTTCACGTATTTAAGCCAACACGCTCATGTGTGTGTCATGTTGCCTTTGCCCACAGAGGTAGATAACGCTCAATATCCCTGTGTTTACCTATAGGTGCAAGAAAGGAACCTTCCACTTGAGTTAGTCCACGATCAGGAAAAGACAAGATGTCTTTTCTGTTCCCTCTCTCTGTCAGGACAGGAACCCTCACTAGGGATCAGCTGTCTCCTAAAACACAGCTATAAAGAAAAAAAACCATCCCAAACCCTGCTTAGATGCCTGCAAACGTTCATGCTCCAACCACAAGTGACTGCTGCCCTCATTAGGAAGGCCAAAGTGTTATCAGCATTGGAGGGAGGGAATGAAAAAAAAGCACCTTTGTGAAATCACGATGGTGTTTCCAGGGTAGGATGCAGGCTCATTTCAATGCTAACCAGATTATGTAGCTAGCTAATGGATATCTCTGAAGGGATAGTTGGAATTAGTTGATAGTGATTTAATTTGTGTTGCAGATTGCTAATTAAGCCTGTGAAGAGGGCAAAAAAAATTAATCCATTTACTTAAGGAGATACAATGATAGATGTGACATATTTGAGTCATTCACATCCAAGAAGAGGGGAGGTTTAGATTGGATGTCAGGAAGAAATTCTTCACAGTCAGGGTGGTGAGACCCTGGAACAGGTTGCCCAGGGAGGCTGTGGATGCCCCCTCCCTGGAAGTGTTCAAGGCCAGGTTGGATGGGGTCTTGAGCAACCTGGTCTAGTGGGGGGTGGCCCTGCCTGTGGCAGGGGAGTTGGAACTGGATGATCTTCACGGTCCCTCCCAACCTTAACCATTCGATGAATCTACGAATAAATTAAAAGATTTTGCTCCATCTCAACTTTGAGCACGGAGTGCGTGCGTACATGAGGGGCTGGCTACGTGGCCTTGACCACCCCCAAACAGGACCAATTTCTCTGGATCGTAGGACATGTGGTGCTCCCTGCATGGAGGCTACGGGAAACTCTGCAGTCATTATGTCGGATGTGCTCAGCAAAAATTCCCAGTCAGTCAGAGCCGGCGTGGCGCTGAGCACCAGCTCAGTTCTTATGGCTGCTGCGGTGACTAAGGAAAGCCCCAGATGCTCCGTAGCTGTGTGGCACCAGCACAGAAGGTCTCCCACCTCCATGGTACCCACTGTCCTTACACCCTTTGGTATAAATCACAGAGACAGAAGCAGTGTCACTGGTCCAGCTCTCCCTTCGGCACAGGGCTCGGGCTGGAGGCGTCGGTACCGAGGCTCGACCCAAGAGGGGATTCTGTACAGAGGAGGAGAAGTAATTAATATGTACCTAAGGATGTCCTCTGAGGACGCTTCTAGAGAGCAGAGATTGCAGAGGAAGGAGCGCCCACTGCAGAAATCCTGGCTAATCCACCTCCCCTCCACCTCCTCCGGGTGAGGAGATGGCTGCCCAGGGATTCCTGCACCGTGTCCCATCTCGCTTTTCAAACGGCAAGCGACGGAAAAGCCAGCTCACACCTCAGTGAGTTGCTCCAACATTTAATTAACCTGTTAACCCCTAAATCACTCCAGGCAGTGAAAGCCATTTTAGAAAAATGCCCAGACATCTTCAAAGGGGAAATTTAAAACCCCTAAAATTATTTTGGGAAGCAGAATTCAACTTATTCATTAAAAAAAAAACCACAACAAAACCCAGACACAAAAACATTTGGAGCGTTTTTTAAAGCTGTTTACAGAATAGTGAAGGGACTATTAAATCAGAATATCATCTTGATATGTTTTTAAATCTAAACTTTGCATTGAGAACGCTCCATTTTTTTCCTCAATGTACACCAGCTTCCAAGGGAAGCTGCTTCATGGTTGACTGGATCTCTATCACAGTTTGGAGAAGAAAGCAGGAAATTTTAAGCAGCTTGATGTCTGGATGACTGGAAAGTGGGGAAGGGCTGTTTAAGGGCAACCCACACGCTTGTGGCAAGCAGCTCCTCTGGTCTGACGTAGCCCTTGTCCCTTCTCCTCCCGCTCTGTCTAGATCCTATTCTTTCATCCATTTTGATTTGAGCTGACATGCTGCTAAAGGTAAACCCAATCCAACAAGCTCCCGCACCCACTGGGATCCAGTTGCCAGATTGGAGTCAGGGTGCAATCACACCTTGTTTCGCATCACACACGTGGCACCGGCAGATTACAGTTTGCGTACAGCTCACAGCAGTGAACTGAAACCAGATCCTGCCCTCAGCAGAGTGCCGGGGAGATAACGCGGGTCAAGGAAGGTGACTCTGTCCCTCTGCTCTGGTGAGACCCCACCTGGAGCACTGTGTCCAGCTCTGCAGCCCTCAACACAAGGAGGACGTGGATCTGTTGGAGAGGGGCCAGAGGAGGATATAAAGATGATTAGAGGGCTGGAGCACCTCTCCTATGAGGACAGGCTGAGGGAGTTGGGTCTGTTCAGCCTGGAGAAGGGAAGGCTCTGGGGAGACCTTTATAGCAGCCTCCAGTGTCTGAAGGGGCTACAGGAAAACTGGGGAGGGACTTTTTTATAATGGCCTGTGAGGATAGGACAAGGGCAATGGTTTTAACTAGAGCAGGGGAGATTCAGATTAGACACTAGGAAGAAGTTCTTTCCTCTGAGGGTGGTGAGACACTGGAACAGGTTGCCCAGAGAAGCCGTGGGCACCTCATCCCTAGAAGTGTTTAAGCCTAGGCTGGATGAGGCTCTGGGCAACCTGCTCTAGTGGGAGGTGTCCCTGCCCATGGCAGGGGGGTTGGAACAAGATGATCTTTAAGTTCCCTTCCAACTCAAGCCATTCTATGAATCCATGATGGTGAAGCTCATCCTCAACTAATCCTCAGTTAAAGGGCTGGACTGCTACTAGAAGCTCTGAGTTTCAAGGAAACCGACTCAGCTACCCTCCTATCCACACACATCACAAACAGTAAGTATCTCTTTCTTGAGAAGCTGCAGACTTCTGAGCAGTGGAACCAATCACTCTCAGCAAGCACCCAGGTTGGAACAAAAAAGATCAAACTCATCTTCTCATTCCTAGCCCCTAAGCACCAGGTATAGACGTGCAAGCTCCTTGGGGGTTGCCTGCATGCCGCTCATCACAGAAGCCCAGTGAATGCCAATGAGCAAGGAAAAACCAAGAACAGGGTCTGTTACTGCCAGTGAAAACAAGACAGCCGAAATGCCTGTCAGTAAAGAATAATTCAATTATATCCTACTCCCCAAAAATGAAAAAGAAGCAGAAGGCTTTACTATAACCACTGTTCGAAGGCCTAAAACAGTGTGGCTATTTGTCTACCTCTGGCAGTGATTTTATGAGCACAAATACATCTGTGTCTGCAGCTGAGCCATTCTACATTGCTTATCCCTTCCAAAAAAGACCATCACCATCTCCTGGTTTTAGCTCTGCAGCTGCACAAGTCTCATTTCAACACACAAATCATCCAGGGATAGCAATATAATATTGAAAGCACCAAAGAATTGTTTGCAAAGCCCACCAAATACCTACTGCTCCAAGACCTAAGAATGTTAACGAATTTTCCCTCCTTTGCCTTTTTTAAGCCAAAGTGTTGGAGCCTGCTGCTTCTTGTAGGCTTGATACCAATGAAAACCAAATTTAATGTGGGGAAATGGCAGATACCTTTGGGTATCTGGTTGAAGATGAGCTCTTCAAATAGTATCTTTGTCAAAGGAAAAAAAAAAAATAAACATTTCTGGCTGGGGTTACAAGTCTGTCCGTCCCCAAGATGTGCACAGTGTGCAGCGTGATGAAGGTTGGAGCAGCAAATCCCATCCAAACAAGCTCAAGCTGAATGTAGTTGACACCACTGGCCGTTATGTCCTACATACCATAGGTCTGCTGCCAGAAGAGTAGTTCCTACACTGAGGAACCGTCCACTTGTAAGAGACCTGCCTAGAACCACAGCACTTTCTCCCCAGCAGTTGATACAACTGAAGTTGGAGCAGCTCCACTCAAGATCCTCACACTGGGATGCTTCAGCTCTCCAAAGGAAAAGAACTTTGTTTCCACATCTATTTGAAAGGTTGGCCATGGAAATTCAAGTACCTTTGAAGCCATTCTGAGTCCAACAACACGCAATATCACTCCAGGAAGAGTAACTGTAGGCTTTAAAGCAGCTCTGAAGGAGTTAAAGCCCAGCACTTGCCTGTGGGAATCCTTAACCACACTAAGGCCTGAGAGATACAAGGGGATTGTCTGGATAAAAGTTGATTAGTCCACATTACCAGGATTAGCGTTCCTTTTGAACTTTTAACAACTTTGTTATGTCTTTTACTTGCCTTTTTATGTAAAAAAATAAATAAAAAGATAAGAGTCTTTTTAAAGCTTGGTTGGTTTTTTTTTTTAAAGGAAATTATTAATTCTCCCTATTACCAACAGATAAAGCCCTGGCCACACTTGAAAGGGGGAGTCAATAACATACAGAGGTTGGAAGCACCACAAATCCTATCGGACATGCTCTGATTGGCTTTAGATATTTGCCTTTGTAGCAGAAGCACGGCTGGATTCCACCACAGCTCAGCAGCACACGCTGCAGAGACAAGGAACTGCAGGGAAGCACGAGAGGTGGCCGAGCTGAAAGGAGCTAGCGGGAGGTAGGAAAGAGAAGACAGAGGACAATCCCATTTTGATAGCTCCAGGCAAGCTAAAGAAACAACAGTTAGAAGAAGTGGTGCAAGCAAGGTCAGTGCCGAGCTGCTCCCTGGGAAGGGTCTGTCTAGACTACAGAAAGAAAGTGGTGGGACTCAGGTCAGGGGCTAACAAGAAATAAGATTCAGATGTCCCCCTATGATCCTCTTACGATCAAGGGGAGAACTGCAGGCTCGGTATCCAGCACGTAAGCCTGAGCCAGGTGAGATGACAGTAGAGACAGGAGTAGTGTGAACATTACCCTCGGCCCACAGTGACCAAAAAAGCTGCAGAGCTCTGGTGGGAGAGGATTCCGATTCCTCCTTTGCTTCCCTGCTCACTCCAGCACGGGATTTAACAAATCCTGGCTGGCTGCTGACCTGAGAGATGAGGACAGTTTACAGCAGGTTGAAACAGCTCCTCCTCTCAGGGACAGTCCTTTCAATCAACAGGTGCTTCATGTTCCCACGTGTGAGGGAGGTGCTCAGCTCCAGACAGACACTATTTCCTCATCCACTTACATCTGAAATGAAGTATCAGTCACCCCACGTCCAACCACTGCTTCGAGATTTGCTGCAAGTGCAAATGCCTTGAGAAGAGTTACAAGGAGAGATGAGAATCACTGGCAGGGGGCGGAGAGGGAGAGAAAAAGCAGGAACCAGACTTGTACATCAAACACAGAACAATCTCCCACTGCTCCTCTCAGATTCATTAACAGGTTCGTTCCTTCCTGTGGGAAATGTGTTGTTTCCCTCATTCAGACGTGTCTCATCTGGAAAGAGGAGGCTCGCTCTGACCCCAAGACTGCTGTCAAGTGACTGTTTCACCTCCTTTGGGCTGAAGCGCTTCATTTAGCTAAACAGCTTTAAAACCACAAAACTTGAATTGCCTTCCACTGAGTTGAAAATACACTTTTATCCTGCTGTAAGACATTGTTCATCAGGAACTGGGCTGAAATCACAAAATTCATTCCACCTGAGACCTCAAGCCCTGTGGGAATACGAGTGGACAGCCCTGAATATCAGCACCCAGCGCTCCGGAGCCTCAACATGAAATACGGCTTGTTATCCAAGCCCACACTTGCCTCATGATAGGATCAACAGAGCTGGGAATGACCCAAACCTGCTCCTCTACGTGAAAAAGGCCCTTTCTGCTTCTGCAGATTTAGTGATGTCCAGTGGACAGGTTCTGACACAGCATGTTCTGGGTGATGTTTTAACCAGCTCAGGAAATGTGAGTGATTTCATTAAACGACTGCTCCATAACAAACAGTTCAGTTGACTGATGACTCTAACACCGTGCCGTTTTAGCTTCAGAGAAACAGAAGAACCTCATTTTCTAGCTTTAAAAACACTATCATCAGAAAGAAATCCATATAATTTCAAATGCCAAACCTCTTTCAAATCCGCAGCCAATATTAGTTATGAGAAAATGGGAATATCACGCAGAAAAAGACTATACTGTCTTGAATTGAGGACAATTAATAATACATGCAGCAAGCTCCTCAAACCACCTCTTTTTCTCCTCTCCCACTGCACACACAGAAAATGAACTGAATTGGAAATACCGTCAGGAAAAGTACAGCCTCCAAAATTAAAAGACAAAAAGCACAGCGAGAAAATGAGCTGTGTCAGGCTCGCTTATAACCTCAGCAAGGTGCAGATAATTCCCTTCACAAAGCTAGCCGGCCACGTGTTCCCTGGGCTCCACAAGCACCTTAGCAGGCATTCAGGCTGAGCAGGGAACACCCCTGAGCTCATGAAACATCTCCTGAAAGAATCTGAGGAAAATCGAATACTCTTGGTGTTCAGTTCAACAGGCAAGGCGAGGAAAAAGCTCTCACTCTCCCCTCCAATTCTTGCCATGCCAAACAGCCCTTCGTCTCTGCACAGGGAGGGAAGTAGCTCAGTCGAGGCTACCGAGGGACAGGGATTTACTTGAGAGTCCAAAGGAGGCTACGAGGATGATGAAGGGACTGGAGCACCTGCCTTATGAGGAAAGGCTGAGACACCTGGGGTTTTATAGTCTGGAGAGGAAAAGACTGAGAGGGGATCTAATTAGTGTGTATAAATATCTGAGGCCTGGGCATTAAGAAGGAAGTGACAATTTCTTTTCACTCGTCCCCTGTGATAGGACAAGGAGCAATAGATCCAAGGCAGAGCACAGAAGTTCCACCTTAACATGAGGAAGAACTTTACTGTAAGGGTTACAGAGCACGGGAACAGGCTGCCCAGAGAGGTCGTGGAGTCTCCTTCTCTAGAGACTTTCAAGACTCATCTGGATGCGTTCCTGGGTGACTTACCCTAGATTCTTTGATCCTGCTCTGGCAGGGGGGTTGGATTTGATGATCTTCCGAGGTCCCTTCCAACCTCTAACATTCCGTGATTCTGTGAGGCAGAGCACTGACTGACTTTTCTGCCAATGTTCCTGAAAAGACAGGGCTCCTAGGACCATACCCAGCTTGCACAGCACCCACACCCCTCAAATCAACCAAGCCTGCCAGCAACCAAGCCACAGCATGACAACGTAGTGCCACCTGCTCCTATCCCCCCTACATCTTGCGCCCTAGCTGGGATGGATTTTTATAGGATTCTGCAAAGTCCTAAGTGGGCTTTAAGGAACCCTTGGAGAAAAAAAAAAAACAAAGGTGTAGGGGGGGCAAAAAATAAAAGCACAGTGCCCTCCCAGTTGCTCTGGCCAGTGTTGAGCCCGGCAGGTATGAACTTTTTAAATATGGCAAGAAGCCCCTTTGCAGTCCCGACGCAAAGGTATTATCTCGGGAAGCAGAAAGGGATTGCGTGCGTCTTCGAGAAGCACATCTGCACAGAAGTTGAAAATTATTAATCGGATTCTTGCTATTCTTATTAAATACTCTTTCTGCTGTAATACAGGATGTAGCCGCTGAGATCAAAGCCTCACCGTTCTGCATGCACACACATAATGAGAGAAAATTCCTGCCCCAGAGCACGTACAAGAGAATGGATACCACAAAAGCTGAAAAAGAAGAGGGATGAAGGAAGATGTTTCAGGTCAGCCAGAGCTTTGCTTGGTGCACCGCACACCGGATGCGTAGCATTTTAGGGGCTGTTTTTTTTGTTGCCTCTGATGATACGGGAATGCCACAGCCCTTTGTTCTGGAGCAGCGCTCTGCAGTCTCAGGAGGGGAAGAGCATCCCTTCACAACTAGCAGACTCCAACACACAGATGCAAAACCGCTCAGGATACTGACCTAGTGCTGTGTTCCTGTCCCACAAAGGGAACATAAAATGGCCTGAAATTTAAGAGAGAATCTGTGAAATAGCTGGAACTGCTGAAGAATGGCACTTTGCTGACTTCTTTTGGGATTCTGGCATCTCCCAGATAGCAACACCAGCCTCAGGGTTATCAAGTGAAAGGTGGGCCTGTCACCCAGCTTTTATTTCAGAGCCCTGCCTGGCACAGACTGTTGTAAATCCCATCGCTCTGTTTAGGGGTACAATCTCTGGGGGGACAGCAAGCAAAGGCTGATCCTGTCCTGCACCAGTGCTTTACACTTTTAGATACTACCGTGATGCATATGACATTTGGGGTTGGCAAATATTCTACAGACCTACAGAGTAATTACCCCAATTCCTTTTAACTCCTCATTTCTTCTCAGAATCAACATCAGTTTAGACAGGTTACCGACTTTTGGGATGCCACAGCAGCAATTTTTCAGGTAACGGGAAAAAACAGTGCTGCTTATTTCCTCCCAGCTTCATGACCAGACACTAATTCAGTGGAATCTGAAGTTGATGTAGGGGACTGAATGTCCAGGAAATTATGCCTTTTCCCCCTCATCTTTGCTCCTGAAGGAAACAGGATCAAGGGTGGAAGCTCCTCAGTGTCCCTTGGCAACTGGATATCCTACAGATCAGCTGTGTCCATCCCCTTGACTTCTCTGCAGGATGGGCCAACAAGGGGATCACGACCAGTACTGAAAAATGCTCTTGCAATACAGCTCCAGTCTTCCACTGTCTGGCCCTGGTCTGCAACCTCCAGCACAGTGCAGCTGTGACTTGAGTCAAGCACAGATCGTACCTAAGCTACAGCCCAAAGACATGGGATAAATGTTTGCAGTAATGAAAAAAACCCCTCACAATCCGCTCCTTGCACTTGTACAATACTACCTGGTGAGCTGAACTTCCTCTGGTAACCGAAAGTCTATAAACAGTTTCAAAACAAACCCAAACAAACTAACGAAACAAATTCTTGGGGGAAAAACACACCGTTGGGGCTACCAACTGCAGCGATGCTGATGGATTCTGTGGTTCATGAGATCTGTAGCCAAAGCATCACAGAATCACAGAACTGTCAGGGTTGGAAGGGACCTTGAAGATCATTGAGTTTCAACCCCCCTGCCATGGGCAGGGACACCTCCCACTAGAGCAGGTTGCCCAGAGCCCCATCCAGCCTGGCCTTAAAAACTTCCAGGGATGGGGCTTCCACCACCTCTCTGGGCAACCTGTTCCAGGGTCTCACCACTTCTTCCAAGTGAGTGGAAGAGGTCTCACCACCCCTTCTTCTTGGAAGAAGACCCACTTGGCATGACCTTTGTGTCCCCTTAGCACTAGATAGCCTTTTGGCCTCAGACTGCCTGGATGCTCCCAGGGAGCATTTTGACAGAGCAAGGAAGGGATTGGGGAGAGCAGAAAAAATCCCAAGAGAGGAATTTGAGCTTTGGTAGGAGAGTGTAAGCTATGAGTGAAAAGAAAAGCCTATCAAATACAGCTTGTAAGATTAGATGAGGTAAAATATGCTGTGGGCCTTTTGTTGTTTTAAAATCCCTTTCCCTCTGATGTATTGTTTCACCTAATGAAGAAATATGCTTTCATTTCAAGCAGGCTGTTACTTCCTACCACGTATCAGAGCTCCCACAGGGCAGTAATGCTGCAGCCCACAGGGAAAATCTGTGCACCGCGCTCTGCTCCCTGAGAATGGTATGGCCAGAGGCCCTGGGCTTGAGGGAGAAAATTCAGAGTTCAGAAACAGGGAGGGTAAAGGAGCCACCGGTTTTGTACACAGCAACTACCAGCTATCAAGGAGAACTAATAAAGAGACTAGTTTTGCAGGACCAGTGCAAACCAGCCTTGACTAGGTCTCAGAGCACGCTCAGTCAGCACGGCTGATGTATTATCACAACCCCGCTGTTCTGCCTCTGGAAAAGTCTAATTCATCCTTATTTCGCCTTGGACACCCACCCATTGCAAATGCAGCTGCTAAATGCTGCGTTCTTTCAATGCACACCTTCACACTAGTCAACATGCCTTGTACCAGGTCCCCTCGATGCTCCCGCACCCGGCTCCTCTTTGGGCAGCAGGATCCCGAGATGAACCCATTCAGACGCTGGACTCAAGTCCTGCTTGACTCTCAACCCATTTCTGGAGGAATGCAGCTTTGTTATTTCATCTTTTCAAGACAGAGAAGACTCAGAGCAATGCAGAGGGCCACTGCTCAGCCACTTGCTCTTATAGAGCTTACAGGCCTATGGCACAGCCACAGCTTTTCAGACACAGCCTGGAGACTGGGATCAGAAGATGGACATATTAATATGTCAGTAGACACGTTAACTTATGATGACAGACGCAGCAATCACTTGTATTTAGAGAGGCAAAGGGCAGAAAGGATGGGCACTTATTGTCCTACCAGTACTGCACTGGAGAGCAGGATGGTGGTTCTGGGATAGGATACTTCTGCAAGGATGAGGGATGGTGGGTGTCTGCAAAGAACTCGGGAAGGACAGGTGAGATTTAGGACTGGCAACAGTCCCCGCTCTGCCCAAACCATGCTCATGCATCCTCTGTAATCTTGACTTGCAAAAAGGATGGCTTTGAAAGTCTTGCAGGGCAGGAGCAAGGAATGTCCTACAACATGCTCAGAGAACAGAAGAGCAGAAGCGAGATTCAAAATCGCGTTCTCCAGGCTGTTCCTGAAGCCTTCTGACCTCCAGAGTAGCTTGTGAGAAGCCAGTGTGTCAGGAGAACACCCAACCTTTTTCAGGTAAGCAAGATACGCTGGATTACCCTTGGCATTGCAAAGTCTGATCTGCTTTCCCATTTCTCCTTCAGTCGAGGGGGTAGGAAGCAGCACGGCCACCACCTGACATACTTACTGCCTGGGTAGATGCCAAAAGCTGGAGGTTTGCACGCTTCAGCTTCACCCTGACCTGAGGCACCAAGAACAAATCCAGCATACACAGGCAGCCAAACGTGCTGCTACCACTTGAACTACAGAATGAGGCCTCTTGCTGGAGGCAGCAACAATTCATACCCACAGGGGACCGTATGACAAATCCCTTCCGTGCCGAACTCACAGGCACAATCACACTCTTCTGCCAAGCAACAGCCATCTTTCAAAAAGAAGGAGCACAGTCCAGCTCCATGAAATCAAACAGATAATATATGCTCCCTTGAAGAATTTCCAGTTTATTCACCAGTGGCCACACACTCATGCATAATGCACTTACAGTCACTCATGAAAATAATGTATCGGTGACATCGGAGCCATTTGAGCAGAACGTGGGTCACAAGAGATCAGAGATGGAATTTCTTTATTGTTCCACTGCTGTTGTTTGGTTATGTTCCTCTCACTCAAGGTTAAATCATTCCCGTTTGGAACAATCATTACATTCTGCGTTACATGCTGGCAAAGTTAACGGGCCCCCTGGGTTAGCAAACACTGCGCACCTCTCCCGAGGATTCCTCTGCTGCTTCTCCAGGTGACTTCTCCTACACCCTGCACTTCTCCCTGATTGGTGAACCGCCTGAGAATCAAACCATTAACTGCCCATTAACTACTGGGTAGAAAAGCCTGGTAAGAGTGCAAATCGATTTCTCTCCCTGGTAATACTTCCCATCAGAAGGAATAAATTCCTTTACTGAGAAGGGCAACAGGCTATTGCTTCCTTACCATGGAGAGTTCTAGTAACCTGTCAGAAGGGAGGTAATCGTTGTCTCTTGTCAGATTACTATTTTTGAGCAAGCGATCAGCTACTGATGGAGGAATACGCTATGTCCTTGATTCAGCGAGAGAAAGAAATCCAAGTCCAATGTTTGGGGTCCAGTTGGTCGGTTCGTTATTGGTTCTCAGGAAGCGTGCACCTCTCCCTCACTGTCTTTGATCTAAAAAATGGCTTATAACTTTGTACTGAAGACTTCCAATGACCCCCTCTCTCCCCCACAGCTCAATTTACTTCAAGCCTGGCCACCACCATGACACAGTACATCAGGTGGATATCGTTCTCCTTCAAGATTTGCGTCACTGGGTACAAATTCCAGACATCCAGCTGTGCAGACCTCAAGGTCAGCAAACAACCAAGAGCTAGACAGGACACCAGACTCCATCAGTTGCAGCTGAGGGGCACACAGGCACCAGAAGCACTTGGTGGAGCATCTACCTGCCTCTGGTGCTCCGGCCTCAACGAGCGGATATCCATGTCAAGTTAGTTGTACTATCCAGCTTAAATCTAAAGAAGGACTCAAAGTCATCCTCCAGCTCAGCTGTAGAAATGCCTTCCCTACAGCGTGACTGCCTCTCTTCTTAGGGAAAACCTGCAGATATCTCTCTCCTCATGAAAGACAAAGGCCAGCATATTAAAGTATGGCCCGGTCTGACTTAAGAATTCCCAGAGTAACAAGGAAGCCATGTCTCTCCAGCATGCCCAAACCTTTGGCCCTGAAAGGGGAAAAGGCAGCTACACCAGCATCAACAAAGTGTTTTCCTGTGTAGCTGTACCGTACCCATCTCAATTCTCCCAGCTGTTTTGCTTCACTGGTGGTTGAAATGATTTCTGTACATTCTGCTCTCGTGCAGTCATCTCCCTGCTTGGTTTATCTGCAGGGACTGAGCCAAGGATCTCTTGACCTGAAAACATAAGTCTCTCCCACTTGAACTCAGAGGTCAGCATTGTTAGCTTGGCAGGAGCGGCGGTTTCCAAAGCTCTGCACGTGCTTAGCCACTGGAGAGCACACGGAAGAGCTGCAGTAGTTCAGTCCTGGGAGAATTCCCTCTGGACAAACCAGGTTGAGAATGCACGCTCAGTTCTGTGGGATTCTATTAATGGGAAGAAGGTTTAAGAACAGTCCAGATTATGTTCCATTTGATTATTTTTTTTGTTAATCAAACAGATTTTATTTAGAATAATCCTTTTGAAGATTGGTGTTGAAACTTATTCGAAAGCATCTCCCTTTCCACAGTGATCCTAAGCCATTTTTCTCGGATCATTTAAAATGTGAATGGCAAAAACATTATTTTGGATTGATCGGAAATGATTCCCTGAATTTTTCAATGGGGACAAATAACCAAAGCCTCAGTTACTTGTACAGCTCTTGCATGCATGAACTACACCTGAAGAAAAGTCTCCCTCTCCCCACTTCATATTTCGAAAAGCATTATGAAATGATTATCAGTGAAGTTGCTGCATCCAGAACAGCTGAAAAAAAGCTATGCTCCATCTCCTCCACCTGAGAGCCCACATAAAGGAACTTCAGTTTGTAACCCAGCCAGCCTTTTGGGTGCGAGCCAGCTCTGCGGGCTTGCGATGCCGTCAGCAGAGAGGTCACTCCAACCCCTGAGTGGGCGTGGGAACACGGCTATAAACTGGCTACATCAGGGAAGATCTGCAGGGAGGCTGTGCTGCCAGCTTTGCTTCAAACGCAGAACCACCACTCTCAAAGCTCCTGCAGTCACAGAAGAGTCTGCAGGGATCACACCACCCCAGCTGCCCACAGAGCTCATCCATCGGGAGGCAGCATGAAAACATTAAAGACAGGGAGCTCCACCTCCCCTCTGAGCATAACCAAAATCGAGTACAGAAGATGTGGGAAATACATCTCCATGACTTTTCCCTCCAATTCTGTTAACCACCTCTTCCTCTCATTCACACCCATTAGTTTTACTTTCATGACGCTCGGAAAATTAAGACCTTCCTTAGCACAAAAATGCCAAGCCATGGCCAGACAGCGCCTAGTCAGACTTTAGCAGAGGGTGAGGACAATCCTTAGTACTTGGGCATATTCCTGAAATTTCCAAGTGACTAGACTGGGACGGGAAAGGAAAGACAAAATACCCTGCCTGCAATCAGGGCACAAAAAGGAGCAAACTTTTCTTCACGTAAAACGAAAAGAAAAAGAAATACTGTGGCAGAAAATAAAAAGCAGCAGCAGCAGCACAATAAACCCCAGCCCTAACTCTCACCGGCACTGCTCACCGACACCAGCTAGCCAAGCCTCCGCTGGGATAAATGACATAGAACTTCCTATGATAAACTAATAAAAGAGATTTCTATGAGTAATCATTGATTTGACAGGAAGTCAAACAAATCTATCCATCACCGCTGACATGTGTCTACAACCTTCCAAACAAAGCAGCATCTACAGAGAAAAATTGAGCAAACTGCCCACGCTGTCTCAAATGCCACATAAAGACAACCAGCGTCAGACGCCTCGATCGAATGCTCCCTGCCAGTCACTTCCAGCTCCATTCCTGATGTTTCTGGATCCACTTCTGAAGCCTTATAAACATCAGACAAACCTTGGGCTTCTCCTCCCACATCCTGCCCCTGCACCCCTCGCACTCTGCGTGACACAGTCTCTGTCTCCATTAGAGATAAGGAGAATAAACAACGGAGTGCTTCCAGTCCACCCCTCCTCTGCCCATGGATGGCTGATGTTCTTCTTGGGACTCTGTTACTGGGAGGGTCTATCTGGCCCAGAACCAGACAGAGCCAAATGACTGTTGGTAATTGTAAGCGTTTGAGGCTCTGTGCACACCATCACGGCTCTGAGCACTGACCTTTAGTGATGAGCTGAACCCCACCCCTCAGCCCAGGAGGACAGGGGCTTGGCCACCTCCTTTAATTCTGGAAATATATTAGCAATCAGCGAACAAATGAAAAGATTGATATTTCTTACTTGTATTCCCTTACTATCCTTTACTTGTATTCCTTTTTTAAACCTCACTTGCACAAAACCTGCAACTTCTTGCCTGGCAGACATTAAACAGGCCTTGTGATGGTTCATCAAGCCCTGCCTAGCAAGGAATGAATAGGTCCTGGGATGGTTGATTAAGTTGCCTGAGGACCATTGAGAACAGGGACTCAAGTCATCAAGATAAGCACAGATAAACACCTGGGAACTACTTTCAACTGACCATCTTAAAGCATCCCAAGGCCAAAGGTTGGATGAGCCGACTCCATGACCACGTCTGGGCAAAGGAAACCCAAAGTTCAACTGGGGAACACTATGAGGAAGACTATGCACGACCACTGGAGAGGGAAAAGACCCTAACCCTAATTTTACTACGCACCCTCAGACTATGTAAATGAATTCTGGGAACTCATTAGCATAAGGCGGCTTTTTCCAGGAAATCTGATGAATATGTATGTTTTTCTGTATATTAGTTGGTATGGTTTGCTAACTCGGTGGAGGATCCCCAGTGTTGCCCCAGCGCTGGAATAAAGAACGCTGCTTAATAACAACTTTGTTGGTTTTGGGTTTTCATCTGGGAATCCTTACCCAGCCTCAAGGGGGTTCGGAAGCTCCGGATTTTGTATCCCAAAACAAGTCAGCAGTTCATTGTGCTTCTTCTGGGTAAATGGAGATTCAACTGAGCTCTCTGAGAGCATGAGCTGGAGGCAGCCCCAGGGGATGAACAAGATGAAGCTCAGCAAGGCTGGCCTCAGTCCCAGTCCAGCAGGACACCGTCAACTCTCCATCACACAGGTCCTCTGCTGCTAGGGCCTGGAAGCAGCTGAGGCCACCGTAAGAACAATCCCCGTGCTCGGACCAGTACGGCTGCTCTCTAAGGACTCTAAAACTACTGTCTTTAGAGAGATGACAGCTGCTGAACCCTTGCAGAAGTGCCTATTCTACCAAGCATGTAACACACCTCACCAGTAAAAGAGACGAGGCGGGCAGTTATTTTGGGATATCCGCTGTTTTTTCCATTTCCTTCCGATGGCCACTTCTTCTCTCTCCACTCTGCCTCTCAGAAGTTTAAGCAGCAACACTCTGACTGTTCAAGTGACTCTCCCTTGTTCTCTGACTTCTGCTGGAACATCTCAGCAGCTCGGAGGGATTCCACAACGTGTTGTTGAGCATAGTCCTGGAGAAGCCAAAACCAGGTGTTATTAATAGGGTTTGGAAGCCAGAGCTCAGCTTCCAACTGTGAACTGAGAGCCCAGTCAGAAGCAACAGGAACACTGCAATGACAGCATGACCTGCTCTAGTTGCAGCAATGACTCTGATTTGCTTCTCCCCTCCACCTGCTGAACTGATGAATAGAGAGTCCGAAAATTTTTCATAAAGAGCTCAGTACTCCCTAAAAGAGAGAAAAGAGTCCTTGCCCCAGTTCCTGGGAGAAGTGCAGAGACTTGAGCCAGAGTCATATGTACACAAGTCAGCTGGACCCGGGATATCCCAGAGGCTGAGACTCCTTCGTGTTGATGCTGCCCACAGCTCAAGTGAAAGCATCCCCAGAAATTTTAAGTGAAAGCAAAAAAAGAACAACCAAAGAGCTCTGCATGGTGACGCAGCAAGACCAGCCTTGGGGCAAAGTTTCCTGAACTCCAGTCCATCTCCCTGAGCTATGGGTTACTTGGCTGCTCCAGCAAATACCAAAATCCCCGGCTGCCCCAGCTCCATAGTCCGCTGACTTTTCCAGGGCAGCTTCTGCAAACACAGCAACTCCCAGAAAGCAATCACTAACGGGGGCTGAAGGCAATCAAAGGCACTTCAATTAGAAATGCAGATGATCCCTCACTGCTGATTCAGGACAGCACGGGCTTTGTACTAACCTGTGCAAACATAAACACAAGCAAATTCTTTAATCACCACAAAATCAACCCCCACCACGCTGCCTTAGCTGGGCTGTCCTGTGCATCTGTGCTGCCACAAGGCACAGCTCCCACCTGACATCACAGCACTGATCAGCAGGGCTTTCACACTGACTTTAATCATCACATAAAAAAAAAAAAATAAAAAAAAAATCGAGGGATAAAAATCCTGCTTCCAGTTCTTCCCAGGCGTGTTCACGCATACAGATCTAGCAGGCAGACGTTAACTGGGAAGACTTTTTTTTTTTTTTAATTGTAGGTTTTATTTCTGATTTCAAAAGCAGTGTTTGATCCTGAAGTCCTCAGGGCTTACATGTTTATAATAGACTCAAATGCAACCCAAACAGGCCACATACCTTTCTTCAAAAATGCCCTGCTGCTAGACTCAGCCCCTTTTAAACAAAGCAGACAGGATTCATTTGGAAAATTTATACACTCTTTCTCAATAACATGAGACAACTTGAAACAAAACATTAGAGCTTGCAGAAAATTTGCAAGCCATCCACCGAAGTAAAAAAAAAACAAAACAGTCAAGCAAGTGAAATCCCCAAAGCAGCACAAATTTTGACAGCGTTGCTCTGCCCAAACCCTTTTTATTTCTATTTTTCTTAATAAAAAAAAAAACAAAACCAGGCAAAATGCCTCAGAATCAGAGTCTGGTGGGGTTTCTTTTGCTGTTGTTTTTTTTTTTTTTTCCTTTGGTAGGAAGAAACCCAGATCTTTCTGGGAAGCTCTTCTGCTAAAAGCTATGATGAGGATTGTCACTGATCTCTACTGCGCTGGCCGTATGCAAGGGGCAGGAAGATGGGAGATGTGCTATTTTCCTGCTGTGAACTACCCCATTCCCTGTAAGGTATCCTCTTCTTCCAGGAAACAGCTCTGGCTTGCCCTGGGCTTTTGGAATCAAATTCACCTAGGCATGTCGTGCTGGGATTTCCATTTCTTGTAGCTGAGAGATATGGACTGAAATGGAGGAAATGAAGAGCAGTTTAAGCTTGGGCTCTGGGAGGAATAAAGAAAGGTTTGAGGACATCATAGAAAAACATCTTCCTTGTGGAAGCAGAGTCAGAAGAGGTTGCTCTATGCATAAGAACATCTTGATTTCTTGGCTGCTCTTACGCCATTTCTCTTCTTTCCTTCCTTACTACTTCCATACAAGGTAAAGCCAACAGTGAGAGCTCGACATTGCTCCTCTTTATTAATCTGAAACGGCTCAGCCTTGGAAAGCAGCTTTTAGATCTTCCTTCATCCTTCAGTCCATTGAGAAGCTTCCCCGGTTTCTCAGCTGTCAGCTTGATGCTGTAAGCCCCCTTCAGAAAGTTACAATGAGCCTGAGGCAGTGGCCAGGCTCTGTCCTCCACCAGAGGAGGAGGCAGCGGGCACTCAGGACCAGGAGCAGATGAAAAGCTTTAAGCTTGGCCCCATCTTGCTTTGGGCTGGGACCACAAACCGTTGTGGACGCAGGAGCTCCAAAACGCAAGAGCAGAAACGCCTGCAATCCCTGCATGCATCAGCCCAAGGCACTCAGGGGAAATCATTGCTTCCTGGAAAGGACTGTTCATATTCCCTGTAATGCGACACGAAGTGGCGGAAAACAGACAAAAATTCTTCTGCCAAGAGAAGTGCGTGATCTGAAGACTCACCCGGTGCTCAGCGCAGCCACCAGACAATGAGGGAAGAGAGCTTCCCAGGGACGTCGCGCCCGTGCCAAAGAGCAGTGATTGAAACCACCAGCAACAAAGAGGAGAGCTGGAAACTCCAGATGCTGCTAAAACAACAGATTCTCATTTAACTGCAGTAAAGATTTTCCAACACCTTGCAATGTTTTTGGATCAATCCCTCCGACAAAAGTGGGCTGCCAAGATGCAAAGTGTGGCGGCAGCAGGTGATGGCAGGATACGGAGAAAGGAAATGCAAATATTTGGGAGACTAGCCCAAAGCAGAGGCAAAGGCTGTTTGAGACTTGGAACCTCCGGGCTACAGGAGGCAGCTCATAGAAATGCAGATTAGCAAGGGACTTTCAGCAACTACCTGAGAGATGGATGGGGAGGTGGGGGTGGCAGGACGTGATACTTCAGATAAACATATGGGTGGGTTCTTGAGCTTCCTGCAAAGTGACCGCATGTCTGGCCGTACAGAGAATTAATCACAGAACGGTAGGATTTGGAAGTGACCTCTGGAGATCATCTAGTCCAGGCCCTCTGCCAAAGCAGAATTGCTCAGGGCAGGCTGCACAGCAACGTGCCCCAGGTGGGTTTGGAAAGCCTCCAGAGAAGGAGACTCCACAACCTCTCTGGGCAGCCTGGTCCAGGCTCCGTCACCCTCACAGCAAAGAAGTTTCTCCTCATGTTGAGCTGGAACCTCCCGTGTTCCAGTTTGTACCCAGTGCCCGTCGTCCTACCACAGGGCACCACTGAAAAGAGACTGGCCTCATCCTCTTGACATCCGCCCTTCACACATTTATAGGCATTGATAAGATCCTCTCTCAGTCCACTCTCTTCCAAGCTAAACAGCCCCAGGTCTCTCAGCCTTTCCTCAGCACAGAAATGCCCCAGTCTCCTCATCATCTTTGTAGCCCTCCATTGGACTCTCTCCAGTAGTTCCTTGTCTCTCTTGAACTAGAGGGCCCAGAACTGGACACAGTACTCCAGATGTGGCTTCACCAGGGCAGAGTAGAGAGGGAGGAGAATTTCCCTCGATATGCTGGACACGCTCTTCTTAATGCCCCCCAGGATACCATTGGCCTTCTTGGCCACAAGAGCACACTGCTGGCTCATTGTTAACTTACTGTCCACCAGGACTCCCAGGTCCTTCTCCACGGAGCTGCTTTCCAGCAGGTCAAGCCCTAACCTGTACTGGTGCAGGGGGCTATTCCTCTCTACACTTGTCCTTGTCGAATTTCCTTAGGATCCTCTCCTCCCAATTCTCCAGCCTGTCCAGGTCTCGCTGAACGGCAGCACAGCCTTCTGGTGCACCAGCCACTCCTCCCAGTTTTGTATCATCAGTGAAGGGACACTTCATCCAGGTCATTGATGAAGATGTTGAACCAGACTGGACCCAACACCCACCCGCTGGGGAACACCGCTGGCCACAGGCCTCCGACTGGACTCTGTGCTGCCAATCACAACCCTCTGAGCTCTATTGTTCAGCCAGTTCTCAATCCACCTTACTGTCCACTCATCTCACCCACACTTCCTGAGCTTAATGAATTAATGTTCTACTCAGATGCTCTAATCACCCTAGGTCAGGAAGGGTCACCTATTTCCAAGGGTGTAAAGGTCAAGTACAGGACTGCCTCCCAGACCTCTTCGATGGTAAGGGCCAAGGGATAGCTGGACTAAAGGCAGTGGAAGAAAGAATCTCTTGAAACTAGGTGCTGATCCACTGAAACAGCCAGTTTGCACATACCCAGCAGGCAGGAAACATCCCAGGGAGAGTTTCGTTCCTCTCAACCACTGGAAGGAAGGGAACTGCTCGTGAAGGAACGTGCTGCTCGGCACAAGTTAGTAAGTGGCTGTTCCATGTGATGGAGGGTAGCAGACTGTGGTCCTAATTGGCACGGAGGGAAGGAGGAGGCGGGATGAAGTTCTTAGTTCCTCCTCCACTGTTCTGAAATCGGGAAATGCCAAATGTTGATATCCTCCATAAATATCTATTTAAAAACATTGCTTCCCCCATCCTTCCTACTGCCTACCCTCCTACACTAGCCAATTTATGAGCACAAACACAGTGGCAGCTCCTGACTTACTACTGGCTCATGGCAGTAAAAATCAACCTAGTTCAGAAACTGACCTTCTGCTTTGCTGTTTTTATCTTATCTGCTTTTGGATGCTTCCTTCCCGTGGAAGTGAGTACCCTGAGAAAGTCTTCTGATGAGCCATCTGGAGGAAAGGGCAGCCAACCTCCCACTCCCAAAAACCTGACACCCAGAATGTGGATTCAGAACAAAAGAAAAATGATGTTGAAAAGGTCTCTACACACACCAAAACCCAGAAGACTCACCTCCTAAACCTCAGACATCACTATCAATGTTACTTTTGCCAATATTAAAATCTAAACCCCTCAGATTTTCTTTCCACGAAACTTCTTCCTTTCAAGAACCCGTACGTATAGGTCTTCATAGCATCGCTCACGACATGGCGCGGCCACCCAAGGGGGACCACAGCTTCTTCATCAGGACCTGCATTAGCACCAGACAATCCAGTACCTTATCCTCCAGGCTGAGCCTGCCTCGGTGCCACAGACCTTCGGAAGCAAGAACAAGGACCACAACCTGATCTCCCACAAGAGTCTCTCAAACATCAGGCAGGAGTCCAAGGCATGTCCTGCTGACTCTACAGGAGCTTCGATGTGCAGGTACACCTGATGTGTAGTCCTGCCTCTGTAATGAAAGGAGGGAAAGGAACCCTCCTTAAGAAGTCCTGCTGGTGATTTGACCCAGAACATCCCTGCAGCTTCAGGACATGGGCAGGTCAGTGTCTGGCCTGCAGCAGAAATTGGGATATCAGCTGAAGAATGGTTTTGAGCATCTTCATATCAAACTTATTACCCAGAAAACCACCTACATCTCTCTGCTGATGAAGGGCTTTATCTCTCCACACCTGAAGGAAGGTATTAGTACCTCCAACCATGCCAAGGGTTGTGTGGTGGTTTAACCCCAGGCAGCAACTACACACCATGCAGCTGCTCCCTCACGTCTCCCCCCTCCCAGTGGGATGCGGAAGAGAAACGAAAAAAGAACAAAACCCAAACTTGTGGGTTGAAAGAAGAACAGTTTGATAACTATATAAAATATAATCACAATAATAATAAAATATGATGATGATAATAATAATGGTAGCGAAAAGCAATGACAAAGAGAGATAAAACCCAAGAAAAGGACAAGAGATGCACGATGCAGTTCCTCACCACGTGCTGACCGATGCCCGACCAGCCATCTGCCCCCAGCCCAACCAACTCCCCCCAGTTTATACAGTGAGCATGACTTTCTATCCTCTGGAATATCCCTTTGGCTAGGTCAGGTCAGCTGTCCTGGCTGTGCTCCCCCCAGCTTCTTGGGCTACTGGCAAAACATGGGAAGTTGGAAAGTTCCTTAGCAACGACTAAACCCATCAGTATATCATCAACGTTTGTCTCATACCGAATCCAAAACACAGCACTATTCTAGCTACTAAGAAGTGAGATACTGAGAAGAAAATTTGTTCTATCCCAGCAGAAATAAAGACAGGTTGGAAGAGGCCTAATGAAAATTCAGTAGTTCTCTGCTAATGAGCTACAAAGACGACACCGGAGACGGGGGAGACTGTCAGACTCCTCTTTCCATCTGAATAGGTAAGAGAAGAAAGGAGCACAGGCTGAAGGTGTGAGTCCATACACCCAGAAGAGTGACCCCAGAAGGGAGCGGTCTGTATCCATCCAAGGGACAGAAGAAAGTCTCTAGTGGAGAGTGGGATCGAGGCGGAAAACCAGCTGAGGTTAAAACTGAGAATGCTCCCCCAGGACAACTGGAATGAAGGAAGGGTCTCAGGCTGTGAGCGCTGTGGACTGCTCGGAGGGTCCCAGCTGGAGTCCTAGTCCTGCTCGTGCAGCACACACCCATCCATACTAAACAGCTGAGCATGGGACAATGTCATCTCCACCTCTTAAAGACTCCTAGGAACAGGTCCCAGCCTACTGCAAGATCAGATCCACACAGAGAAGGCTCCAGCCCACAACCTTCCCAAAACCTTACTGACGTCTTTCACCCTCCACAGGCAGCCATCCCCTCAGAGAAGCAGCTGTACTGCCAATGCAATGTGTGTGCTACTGAGAGAAGAGGAGTTGTTCTGCAAGACAAGGCTTTATAGGGGAGAAAGCCTCCCAACTCCCTCTGTCTCACAGGAAGGTGAGCTGCCAGTTTGCTCTCAGGAAGAGCAATCACCATAGAAAAAGAAAAGAGACAGCCTGCAACATACCCACAGGTGAAACTTGTCAGTATGCTCCACCTCTGCAGCCTCTGAAGCAACAAAAGGTGGAAGGTGTAAGGCCCAGGTCCTCACCAGCCCCACAGCAGAGGACCTCAGAGACATTATGCAGAAACTGCCAAGGAACAGAATCACAGAATGTTAGGGGTTGGAAGGGACCTCAGAAGATCATCGAGTCCAATCCCCCTGCCAGAGCAGGATCACCTAGAGTAGGTCACACAGGAAGGTGTCCAGGTGGGTTTTGAATGTCTCTGGAGGAGGACACTCCACCACCTCTCTGGGCAGCCTGTTCCAGGCTCCGTCACCCTCACTGTGAAAAAGTGTTTCCTTGTGTTTAAACAGAACCTCCCATGCTCCAGTGTGCACCCACTGCCCCTTGTCCTGTCATTGGGTGCCACCGAGAAGAGCCTGGCTCCGTCCTCCTGACACTCGCCCTTTCCATATTTATAAACATTCCTGAGGTCACCCCTCAGCCTCCTCTTCTCCAAGCTAAAGACACCCAGCTCCCACAGCCTCTCCTCAGAAGGGAGATGCTCCGCTCCCTTCATAAACTCAGTGGCTCTGCACTGGACTCTCTCCAGTAGCTCCCTGTCCTTGAATCGGGGTGCCCAGCACTGGATCCAGTGCTCCAGGTGGGGCCTCACCAGCGCAGAGTAGAGGGGGAGGAGAACCTCCCTCGCCCTGCTGGCCACGTGCCTTCTAATGCCCCCCAGGAGGCCATTGGCCTTCCCGGCCGTGAGGGTGCAGTGTTGGCTCATGGTCATTCTCTTGTCCACCAGGACTCCCAGGTCTTTTTCCCCAGAGCTGCTCTCCAACAGCTCAGCCCCCAACCTGTACTGATCCCTGGGGCTGTTCTTCCCCAGATGCAGAACTTTCCACTTGCCTTTATTGAATTGCATTAAATTTCTCCCCACCCAGCAGTAAGTCTTGAACCCCGAGAGTCACAGAACCAAGCAATCCAAAGCAAAAAGTATCCTGATGCCCTTCAACTCCGTACTAATTCTCTTCTGTAGCACAAAGGGGATGTCTGGTAATGAAACAGACTCCAAACCCGTCTCCAAACCCAAACTACGCCAAGGTAAAAGCTGCAGCAGGAAGAGAGAGGGAGGGAGCGTGGCACTTCCCAGAGGAGCTCTGTGCAATGAATATCAGCCAAGGAAATGGCTTTCACTGTCTGAATAAAGTAAACGGGGAGTTGCTCAGCATACTGCTGTTCAACAGAACATTTGGCCTCTAACAACATTATTTTTGTGAGCCAAGGTCTACTTTCTGATTTCGGTTTCTTTTTTTTTCTGGCTTTTGGAAGGGGGGTTGGTGGCTGAGATGGTGCATAGATTAGCTCTCTTTAAAATACCTGAGCTCTGAAATGTTTTGAGGAATGTCTCTTACAAAGGGATCTCCCACTAGCAGTAGGTTGGTTGCTCTGCTCGTCTGTTCGCCCTCAGATACTGAGTTTTGCAGAAGAGCTTCACCTTCCAGGATGGCCCATGAGCTGACACAGGAATCCGGAGCAGTGTGGGAGATGCAGTCTCAGGAGTAAAAAGAGGTGGTTTTTCAAATTGATCCATCTGAGCTGATCCGGCACCTGGGGTGCCTAAGAGGACTTCCAGCTGGAAACCTCACACTCTCGAAGTAATTTTGGACACCCAGTTACTTGTCACCACTATCAGAAGTGTTTGCATCCTCAAAACGTCTTCCTGGTTTTGCTGTGGCTTCATTTGCCTTTGTTCAATAAAGCCACACATTCAAGAGAAGTAAGTTAGATATTGATTTTGGTAACATTTCATTCAGATATTTTTGCAGATGGAGTAGTTTGGCTTTTCATCTGGAAATGGTTTCCCGGAAGGAAACGCTTTACTTGCATCAAAAAACTTCAGTCAAAAAGAAAGACTCTCCAGACCACCACAATGCAATGCACCACCTCAGTCTATCCCACACCAAGGTACGTTCAGATCTTTGGGTGATAGTGTGATCTCCGGCAAAACAGACTATTCCGTTCCACCCTCTTGCTGTGATGAGCATGAGCTGAACCGTGTATCTCCTGATTCACTGAACTTCATTACAACCTCATCTCAAGAGCATCTCATCTCCCATCACTTCGGCTCCACTCACAGACGGTGCTTTACCAAGGTAGGACGCGGCTACAGGATGTACCAATTACATGTATCATCAAGATATGTTGTCGCCCTTTTCCAGAAGCCTTTTTACTCACCTGAAACCTCATCTTGCAGTCCCAGAGCCTCCTCTCTTCGAGTGGTGCACAAAAATCCCCTCAGTTCTCACACCTTTCACCCTGGGAGTCTGTCTTTTCCTAATAGGCTGTTAGGCAGGAGCATCTTTTTTGGAGCTATGTGTTGTTCCGTAAGATAGCAAGAGGGAAGCTATTTTCCGATATCAAGATAGTTTATCTCCCTTGACAGATTTCAAGGCAGTTTTAAAACTCCTAACAATATGCTGGGTTTTCCCCATTATAGCTCTGATGGCAAAGAAGCGATAAGACATGTCAGTGTTATTAACCTGGAAACGGTGCAGAATTCTTGAGATGGAACCCAAAGCCTATTAAAATTCTCGTCGTAACCCAAAGGTCACTAAAATAAAGTGCAATGTCTTAACGATGCCGCGCGCCTTCGCCGTGGGCACCGGGTGCAGAGACGCTCTCCCTTCTGGCCGTGCTGGCCGCGTGCCTACAACCCCCAGCACACCTTCACCCGACGCACATGGCGAGCTCTCAGCCAGAGCTCAGCTGCGCAAAAGCTCGATGCCGGTGTCGAGACAAACAATGCCAGACTTTCCCCGTCACAAGCTGACCCTTCCTTACGCCTGACTCTCGGAGCTGTCGGAAGCTTTCGCACAAATCACACCTACATGGTGCTTTTAATGTACTGAAAGTGAAGGCCACCCTTTAGAGAAAGCAGTGTTGCATATATTTGAAGGGAGATATTCTTTCCTCTATCAAGAATTCACCCTTCCTGGGAATACAGGGGCCATCTTTCGAAGTAATTCCAGATTTATCGGCCTCTCATTTAACACAGCATTGCCTTTGAGAAGGCAGAGCAGATACCTGCGAGTCAGAGACAGCTGGTTTAGCAGGACAGTACTCAGGAAAGCAGCCTTTAGCAGAAAGGATGGTATCTCTTCAGGATGCGTCACCTCCCCCATTCTCTTGCTTCAGGCTCATTTGCTGAGGCCCAGAGGTAAATACGTTATCAATAGCTCATAAGTTAGGCTTGTGCAGCTCTAGAGTCCTTTTCCCGTTCATAGAATCACGTGAAGAAGCTTCTGATGGTTGTACGTTTCCAAGCAGACAATTTCTCCTAAAGCACCACTTCAGTGTAATGACAGTTTGAGTTCCACATTCAGTCTGTGCATAATTTCATTAGCTGATTTTACTGAAATTAGTGACAGGCTCACCAGAACAAGAAATAACTTCTCTTGCCCATCAAAGGACATCAAAGGATTACCAAACCACAGTACAACAAGGGATCAGCGTCTGTAAGGTCAGCTCCGACTGTCCTGCATTTGCAGTGCTCTCTGACTGGGAGCACCAAGACCCAAAAGGGTACCTGTAGGCTTCTGGTATAGCTTCCTTGAGCATGGAGAAGAATAATCCTGATTCTTTTGAAAGCTGGTTAGCTACATACCAAAATAAGGTCAAAGGACCTGCACAGAAAATTCAGTTTTTAGGAATATGATCCAGGCTCCATGAGAAAAATGGTCAGTACTTTATACTGACTCAGGGATGGTGGCAAATTCTCCGTGGACATCAATGGAAGCAGAGCAACTGGCAGCACAGAGGTAAATCCACCTGGGCTGCTGAATTCTGGCAAGATATTGCTGCTTAGGTAGAGAGCCTGGTTGTGAAATACATCATGTAGATGTTCATATACCCGAGAGTTGTGCCACTGAAGGACATCAAAACATGGAGCAGATGAACCAGGATGCTGGAATCGAGGTGGCTCTGGCAGATCTGGATTGGGAACATAAAGGCGAGCTATTTGTAGCTCAGTGGCACCAGGACACATCAGAACATGTGAAGGGAAAGGGAGGCAACCTGAAATCCCTTTCTGACTACAAGGCACTCATAGCGTCTGAGTCTAAAAGCCAAGCGTGTGCTAAATAGAACAGAAACAAAACTAAAGACCAGGTAAAACTCAGATACTTGCAATGTCTGATCCCACAATAAACATGATCACAACTGGGGGGAAAGGCAGAAACAATACCTGATTTGGAAGCATAAGAATCAGTGATCTAACAAAATCAGTTACTGCTGCCTTGATTACTCTAAGTAGGACAGAAAGCTCTGAAGGTTAATGGTACCATTTAGCTGGAAAAAACAAAAGTTTCAAAAGAATTTGAAAACAGTTTTCAAAAAGCTGCAGCAGGTACATTAGGGGTTAGCAGCGTGTCACCTGCCTATCTGTACACATGTAAAACTTGAGGAAGGTTTATTTTAACACTATAGAGTACTGACTCTGACACGAGCTTAAGCAACGGTTCAAGTTATCCTGAATTTCTAACCTTGAGGTTAATTGACAATTGTCACTGAGAATGTCTCTACTAATTGGCAAGCTTGATTAGACTTAAAATCTTTGTCCCTAAGCCTTCATATTTTGACAAAAAAAAAAAAAAAAGCCATCTTCCCAGAATGATAACATATAATCAAGTTAAGTTAAATGACCTTTTTTACATCATTTTGATTGCTACGCATTATAAGCTGAATTTGATCATTCATTTCTCATATCCTTTGATGTGCCCACAGTAAAAGAACATTATATATTTCGTTCTTTGTTACCCAGCCAACCACCATCTTTGCATTGTATTTAGTTAATAACATTAATTAGAAAAGAAATCTGAAGTCCGTTCCCAGCTCTTCAGCAACGCACGCAGATTTGCCCAGGCAAGGCCGATAAAGAGGTAAATGCCCTGGCCAGGGATTTCCAGACAGAGTTCTGTCACAGTCAGGGGCTTGGTAGACATTTCACTGTTTGTTTTCACTTGCTCTCCTGTTTGCTCTTTCTGGCAGGTAGCAGATCTTCTACATGTTTGCATAACTCCAAGCATAAGCTGGCACTGAGCTCAACTGAAGATTTTCAGTTCCGGTACCATCAAAATGCTAACAAATCCACAGTATGTCGAAAATCACCCAGCTGTCTTGTTTTGCATTAATATAGATTCAGTTAATGAAAAAAAAGGAAAGTAAGGGTAGATATTGGGATGTTTCCTCTATACATTATTCAGACTGGCAATGCCATATTGTCTTGGCTGGGGCTAAACATTTAATTACAGATTCATTTTCTTTTTGGTTTCCCTGATGACATTTAATCCTTTCAGCTGTTATAAATGACTCCAGAGCTGGGTGCTCTTTAACCAAAGCGTAAGTTTTTTTATAACCTTTTTTTTATTGGAACATTTGGGGATCGTGATTTTTTTTTTTTTTT
>VWZK01014952.1:488052-498264 GCA_013396935.1 Baryphthengus martii | reverse complement strand
TTTTTTTTTTTTTTTTTTTTTAATCAAAGCTCTGGTTCAAATTGACTGGCTGGCATAAACAGACCTGACTGCATTGACAACTGCGGAGTTATGTTCATTGAATATGCTGCCTTCATTTTTCGCCTCTGAGAAATAAAAAAAAATGGCTCTTTTCTTGCCAAGCCTCTTTATGCCTTTTCCTACCAGAAAGCAGATTAGATTTTCCCCACTTCTCTTTCCCTACAACCCTTGCCCACCGGGGCTAGCTTTTATTTTCCCACGCTCTGTCATGTCCACTTGTGAAAAGTACCAAAAGTAAATATTTCACTCCTCTACTCCTTTTTTTTTTTTTCCAGAGAACAGCTGAAATCCAGCCAGACTGTACAATTGGATTATCCTCATCCAAGGATACAGACATCTATCATTTACTGACTCTTAAAGTCAAACAAGTTATGCAGAGCTCTGTGCAGCACTCCTTTATTCAGTCAGGCTGCTGAATGGGAAATGACAACAGCAGAGCGATAAATTTTGGGCCCTTTCAAGATGTTGACTTTGAATGTATATTTACAGGCACAACACAGGCCCCTGTCTCTCTGCCACTTCTTCCTCAGCACTTTGGGTCACATTCAGATGCACAATCACGCAGACAATGCCCTGAGAGTCCGAATCTCAACTGCACCCAAAGGAGTTTGGTCACGCTCAGCAGACCTGAGATAGAGGAAAGACTTCTGGTGGTTTCGTGGAGCTTTGGATCAGGCTTCACATGAGAAATGGTACCAGAATCCATCCCAAGGCATCTACCTGTGCTGGACCACCAGGTACAGATCCCACACGACGCAGCTACAAACAAGCTCACTTCAGCCTACCCGTTTCTCCTACGTCCTCCTTAGTGCAAGAAGTTGATTTAGGCACTAACGACACAGGGACAGACCTCAGGTGTCGCACTCCCTGCTGCACCAAGCAACTTTGTCCCCAAATCCCTGCCCATACAACAAAAACTCACCTAGGCCAGGGTGCAAGACAAGTGTAAGCTGCTGTCGGAGGGCGAGGGGACATGAGGCCAAGCCACAGCAAAACTCCACGTCCTGGAGCAGGTCACAAATCAGATTGGACTGACTTGCACCTACCCCGTGGGTCAGGAGGCAGTGCAAAGGCTGCAGCGCTGCTGAGGGAAGAGTTGAACACCAAGGCTTCGGCTGAGAAATTGATGTGAGGAGTTGCAGACAGCAAAGGCTGTCTGCAAGAGCAGGGAAAAGTCCTGCACTGACCTCTGCTCTCATCCCAGCAAGAACAACATTTGATAGGGACAAAGGTGTAAGCAGGAGGCCATTCACCCAGTTGCTCACCCCTGAGCTCTCGGTGGCTTTATCTGATCTCCTTAGAGCTTATCTGAACCCTATGGGAAGGGCGAGCCCTGCCCAAAAGTATCCAATACCAGCGGGGACATTCGCTCTGGGACACCAAGGGAGGACTCTCTCAGTACCAAATTACTGCTCAGAATATCCCAAACATCTCTCATTTCCTCTGAAGGGTGTCTGCTGTCCTCGTGCCCTGTTCACACTGCTCAGTTCTCTGCTCCGTTTCTAGACCTTGGCTATTCCTGTCTAAGCCCCAGTAGACAGTCATGGCAGCACCTGGCTTTCCACACAGGTTAGGTGGACAAAGGACATCGTCCAGGCTTTCAGAGATTCATAGAATGGTTAAGGTTGGAAGGGACCTTGAAGATCATCTCATTCCAACCTGCCTGCCACAGGCAGGGACACCCCCTGCTAGACCAGATTGCTCAAGGCCCCATCCAACCTGGCCTCAAACACTTCCAGGGAGGGGGCATCCACAGCCTCCCTGGGCAACCTGTTCCAGCGTCTCACCACCCTCATGGGGAAGAACTTCTTCCTGGGATCCCGTCTAAACCTACCCTCTTCCAGCTTGAAACCATTACCCCTTGTCCTATCACTACAAGCCCTTGCAAACAGCCCCTCCCCAGCTTTCTTGGAGGCTCCTTTCAGTTACTGGAAGGTCGCTATAAGGTCTCCCCGGAGCCTCCTCCTCTCCAGCCTGAACAGCCCCAACTCCCTCAGCTTGTCCTTACAGGAGAGGTGCTCCAGCCCTCTGATCATCCTCGTGGCCCTCCTCTAGGCCCTTTCCAACAGATCCATGTCTTTATTGTGTTGGGGGCTCCAGAACTGTACACAGGAAATTAATTCAAGGAAATGAATTTCAAAGAAACGAATTCATTCTGCAGAAATTCCTTCCACGCTGTCTGTACAACTGCTTGTCCATCTGACCATCAGATTCCTACTTCTAGGAACTTAGGCTTCCCCCAGACTGACAGAAGGCCCAGAGTAATTAAATACTGAGAAATCCTCAGGAAAAAAAAATAAAAATATGTTGGGAATATGGAAGAGACGGAGCCAAATTAGTGTCTTGGCTGTCATGTGAACCGAGAAGATGCCTGCTCTGCATGGCAAGTAGGCCTCTCAGCATCGGCACATACAAAGCACCGACCATGCCGCCACGGCAAGCATCAACTAGTGACTGCCAAGTAGTTAAAGGGCGTGGAAGAAGGGGAGAGGAACACAGTGGCTGTGTGGGAAGAGCTGGTAGTACAGAGGGAGAGGCAGAGGTCAGGAAAGTAGGGTACAAATCCAGTGGCTCGTTAGTTCCGCTGCTTATGGAACAATTGCCTGGTATCGCCTTCAACGGCGGCTGCTGAAATAGCAAAGTTTAGCTCAAAATGTCACAAACCTCGTTCTAATACCCTAGCAAAGAAAAACATCTTTTTAGCAAGCAGCAAGGCAGCAAAACAGCCCAAAAAGGCAGGAACAACCTTCCTCCCTGTGAAAATAAGCAAGGTCAGACTGAAAGCATCATGTTTAGGGTCTAAGTCTAATTCCACTGACATTAGTGGGAAAATGTTTACTACTCGCCAGTTATGACCTCTAATCACAACTCCTCACAGCCTCAAGTTCAGAGCTGACAGCACAAGGCTGGTTCTGCCTCAGTTGCTGGTAAAGCATCATCTGGACATCAGAAGAGGCTGTGCTGGGTGCTTCAAGTCTGTTACTGCAAATAAACCTCGCATATAACTTTGGCCAGTGTCTCCTTAAGTCTTATCCCTTCCACTGAAGCCTTCCATGTGATCCAGGAAGGCACAGGGCCAGAGTCCTTTTGGCATGCACCTCAGCCACACCAGAACCAGAAAAGCATCTGGAAATCAGGCACAAAACTCCTTCATGCTCCCCAGCCTCCAAGAGGTCTCATCACACCCTGGATCACAGCACGGCTCCCAAGTCTCTGCGCTGACCACCTTCCTGCATTGACCAATCTCACAAGCACAATGACAAGATGATTTCTGTGATGCTCTCAAAGGTTATTAAAACACACACAAAGACACTTGCGAAATTACTCAGGCTACAAAGTCAGAGACAACTAACAAGGAGCATGAGCTCTGAGGGATCAAAATTAAGTGATATAATAATATGATCAGGCAGCGCAGCCTTCGTGACGAGGCGACATGATTAGAAAGGAGCCAGCACAGCAACACTCCAGGTCCCATCTCTCCATTTTCTGTAAAATTCTGGCACAACACTCAGTATGTCCTTCAAGAACAGCTTTTCTCTTTATTTCTCTGCCAATTCTCTTCTTCTGTCATCTCCCTTTTCTCCTCTGGTACCAGCCACCCACTCTGACCCTCTTCTCCTCTATGTCTCTCTGGGAACCTTTCGGGCAAAAAACGTTTCTGGCTTCCCCTTCTCCTTTGGGAGAGGATGAGAAACCCTTGTGTGCCGACTTGGACTTTGTGCCCCTGTTTTTCAGAGATGACAGGCAACTGTGAAAGCAACTGGGACATCAAGCACTGAAGGTGGATATGCTTTGGAAAGGATCGCTCATAGCAGGTAGGATAAATGAAGCCACAGGGGCTGCTTTGCAACAAACTCTTTGAGCATAGGGAGCTTTGAAAGGACAGGGAGGGCAACAATCCCTGTGAGGACTTACGGAAATTCCTGTTTGTGCAGCAGCTCCCAGCTTGGATCTCATGTGTGCCACTTGTTAGGCTCTGGCACCTGGCAGTCCAACGGCAGCAGCAGGATTCATCTGCCCTCTCTTCAGAGCGGAGAGCTAAGGTGTGCAGAGACTGTTCTTCCAGTATCTACGGAGAACAGTCTCTTCCAACTGTCTTAATTCTCTGATTCTCTGTATGATCTCAGTGCATGCCCACAAAGCCACTAAGCTTCAGGGTCCCAAGATGAGGAAACGAAGCCTTGTACAAAAGTCAAACTGGAAAAAAAGAGAAGGGAATGGAATAGCAGTATCCTCTAAATCACAGGGAGGCTGAGATTTTTCAGCTATCGACAAGCTGTTTGGAGTCGGCCTTCTTGCTGCTTTTCTCCTGCCCCAATACCCATCCTTGGCATGAGAGAGCAAGAGAAGTAAAGTTTGCACAGGATTTGGCACAGCGCAGGCAGGTGCTGCGCCAGCGGCTCACACTGGCTCCATCAGGACACGGTCATACATAGGGGGACCAAATCCTGCTGCTCCGCTCTGGCACTCCTTCCAGCTCTGCCGGCACAAGCCACTTCTGTTATTTTTCACTAATCCTGGGTCTGTCTTGAGCAAGGCCTGCTAAGCACAGCAGGCTGCACACCACACAGTCCAGTCTGGCATCTGGGTGCACTGGTCAGGGAGCCTAGGAGAGCTGTTTGACTCGTAACCCACTTCACCATCCTGGCGGGAAAGAGAAAGCAGTGAATCAATCAACCCCCACGTGTTTGTCAGGTCTTCCCTGTCACTTCCCTCTTGACATTTCCATAATCCTGCTGCGCCTGCAATTAAGAATTTAAACAAAACGCCTGCTGCTTTCCTCCTCCTTCGTAACACGCGGTAACAAAACTCCACAGGCAACGACTCGTGCTGAAATGAAATGATAAAAATGAGCATCCGAGGTCAGAGGCTTTTTCACAGCTGCCGAGGGATGCGAGAGATAAAAGGACAGGAGTGTCAGAATTTCCTCCTCAGGATGTGAAAGTGTAGCACGCAGCCCGATTACATATTTATTTATGGGGAGATACACTGATAGCATCTGTCAAGCCTCATTGCAGAGCTAGGAATTGTGCTAGTCAAACCCCGCTCAGCCCTGGGAACTGCCTTCCTGGCTTCAGCAGTAATCGCCACTGATGCAGCGGTAGCTGGGTTTAAAGATCAAACGGCCCATTCCTGGTGGAAGCCAAGGCATAGCAGAAGTTTCTCCTGCCTGTAGCACCATTACATCTTCAGTTCAGAGACAGCCTGGGACCACAGACTGCCCAACTTTCAGCAGTCTTTATTCTAATACTAATTGACCCAAATTATTTTCTTCTGGGGTCAAATGCAAAGATGGGAAGGGATGAAGAGCAGCCTCTGAATTTTCATCCCGTAAGTTCTTTCCTTGACTTCTACAGGTAAAGACATCCTCCTGTCCAATGAGTTCCACAGTGTGGGTCACACGTACTTGGTACACTTGGGGATGGTCTCCCTACTCGCTACAGAAAGTCCGCCAGAAGCTGGCAGGCACCACTGATAGATCAGTGACCCTAATAAGTACCAAACCCCTCCAAAGTCCTAATGGTTTACACCATTCCTGAACATTACGTGCAAGACACAACTTCTCCTGCACGTGAACCAGATCTCACTGTCCCCCTCCCAAAAAATACATCATTCACCTTTCTAAGCAACCTAGACCTTGCTAAAACATTTCGATAGTCCCAGTTGCTCCTCCTGACACATGGTTTCTCACAAGAGTGAGTATTACTGGTGCTGCCCGTTTGCCATCTTTTAGTGGTCAGTTTGGACTGACCGATACAACCGTGCCACATGCACATCTTGCCAACTTAATTCCGTACTGATAAATGTCTTAACTTCAAATAACGAATAGGGAGAGCCAGGCACACTAATTGCTCGTTATTTTCCCATTATTTTTGCTTTGGTGATATGTAAATTAACCGAGGATCTTTGCAGTTCTCTATTTTGACAATTCAATGGCATTAGCCATTTCAGCAGTTGCTTTAACAAGTCTAATTTGCTAGGTTTATTTCCAAGAAATTATGCCACTAGCAATTTGTCTATTTACTCACAATCCCTTTGGCGTTCAGTCTGCGAGCGTCTGCCTGTATGCCCTGCAACAGAGGCTCACAACTTTCCCAGTTCCTGTCCTCTGATCCTTATTCTACAGAATACAAAACAATAACCATGCAGAAGAATCCAAAATCTCAACCCTAAAAGACCACGTTAAATCTTTGAACAGGCTCTTCTGTAGAAGATTACAGGAGTGCCATGTCTTTATTCAATTATTTCTTACCCATTTCATTGACTGCAATATCCATTTGGATAATCTGGCAGGGTGGGATAAATGCATTTATTATTTACTTATTATTTTTCGGTTTTCTAGAGTTAGCTGATTCCTATTTTGCACTAGTGAAGCTCTCTGTGTACCTGCCATTCAGCTGAGCTCACCAACAGACAACTACAGCAAAGGATCAGTTCTACTGTGCCACAGTAGGTGTCCAACATACTGCTAATACAGTATAATTATGGTGTAGCCATTGAGGTCACTAACCACAACTGCACGGTGAATAAAAGAATAATAAGTAATGATAAAAAAAAAATGTCATTAAAAGAAAAGCATCAAAAATTGTGTGGCCAGCAGGTCAAGGGAAATGATTCCGCCCCTCTACTCTGCTCTGGTGAGACCCCACCTGAAGCACTGCGTCCAGCTCTGGAGCCCCCAACACAAGAAGAACATGGATCTGTTGGAGAAGGTCCAGAGGAGGACACAAAGATGATCAGAGGGCTGGAGCACCTCTCCTACGAGGACAGGCTGAGGGAGTTGGGTCTGTTCAGCCTGGAGAAGGGAAGGCTCTGGGGAGACCTTTATAGCAGCCTCCAGTGTCTCAGTGTCTGAAGGGGCTACAGGAAAACTAGGGAGGGACTTTTTTATAAGGGCCTGTGGGCATAGGACAAGGGGCAATGGTTTGAAACTAGAGCAGGGGAGATTTAGATTGGACATTAGGAAGAAGTTATTTCCTCTGAGAGTGGTGAGACACTGGAACAGGTTGCCCAGAGAAGCTGTGGACGCCTCATCCCTGGAAGCGTTTAAGCCCAGGCTGGCTGAGGCTTTGAGCAACGTGGTCTAGTGGGATGCATCCCTGCCCATGGCAGGGGGGTTGGAACAAGATGATCTTTAAGGTCCCTTCCATTCTGTGAAATGGGCCATCTTCTGGAACTGGTGAAAACCACAGCAAAAAGGCTTTGCTGGAGAAGCAAACCATTAAGACAGACGGTGCTGTTTAACTCACCGCTCTCCAGTGTGGGAACCTCTCAAACCAAAGGAAGGTTTCATAGCTTGAAAAGCTTCTGGAAGTCCATGTTGATGTTGCTTTACATTTTACATTGGGAGCATTCAGTGCTGCTGCAAACGGTGGCGGAGGAAACAGAAGTGTCTCCGGATGCATAAACAGTAATTAAAGTGTTGTGCTATTGGAGTGCTCAGACCAGACAGCATCACCCCAATGCATCACAAATCACTCTTTCGGGAGCTAACGGGTATTGATCATTCTGCTCCAGCAGTTTCACCTGCACTCTGACCATTAACCTGTTTCTGCTGGAATTTGAGACATCAAACATTTCTCAGTGCAGAGACAGACGGATCTTTCTGAACCTATTCACAATCAAACCAGGAATAAGTTCCGAATCTTGCCATTCCTTTCTGCAGAAAAAAAAATTAAAAAAAAAATTAAAGTGTTGTCAACCAGGCATTTTGAACCAAGAGGTCACAAATCCAATCGCTTTGCCCTACCCAAGAGCTGCTAGATGAGAAGTTCAGCAGGCAAGCAATACTTTTTTGTTTGTTTGTTTGATTGATTTGCACATTGTGAAAGTTGGGGGTGAGAAGAAGAGAGCAAAGGGAAACCTATTCTGGCTTGACTACAAAATCTGCTTCAACAAAATTGAAAAAGTCTTTTTGGAATGCTTCTGAACTTCTCAAGAATAAAGTTAAATAAAGGTCTGAAATGAAAAGTCAGCTCAACAGAAAAGAAGGAAAAGGAAAGAGTTTGGAAAATATCAGCGGAAAAAAGTACCTGTGTTTTTCTCCCCAGGGTTTTTTGTTCTAAAACAATCTGGTCAAATCAAGAGTCATGATGAGCATCAGTGTTAGCTAACCTTCATTTTACGTAAAGACAAATAAAATGCATTAAAATGTCTCCAAGGGCAGTTCCTATGTGAAAAGGAGGGCCCAGGTCTGAACTGGGAGGAAATCAGTTCAATTTAAGCAGAATGTAAATGCTGTGGCTTGGTACAGAGCTACTCCTCCCTGGGCTGGCCAGAGACAGACCACGGGGAAAGGAGGAGCAGGAGTGATGGAGATTCACAGGTTTCTCTCTCCCTTTTTTCCTCCCACAGGATATTCCTTGGTGCTACACCGACCCATGTGGCACAGCAGCAGTTACTGGGTGGCACAAGAGGAGTGCACCAGCCCCTGGCAAACCTTAGATGCCAGACTTTCAGACACAGCTTAAGATGACTGTAGGTGTTTCTGCAGATTTCTGGATGCAGAAGCACGACGTCCTGAGAAGAGCTGCCTTGCCCAAGCACCTCACGTGGAAACAAGTAAGTCTCCTACATCTGAACGCTTTGCAATCCTTTGTCACTCAGAAAGCCCTGCGTGATTTTATGCACCGGGACATGAGAACAGCTACACGCTTTCTGGACCACCCTCAAGGTGCAGGACGCTAAGAATTTGAATTTCTCTAGGCTTGCTCATCGCTAAGCATAGAGAGGCTTGGGTGGCCCTCTCCCCATAACCACCACATCATTTTTACACTCATCATATTCTTCTTAACAGGAGGGCGTCAAACCAGTGCGTGCATTTCCCAGAGTTCTTGAGCACCTGATTGGCACTTACCACCGCTGTTTACACAAGGTATGCACAATTGCTACAACGACTTGTTGCATTACTAACAGTATTTCTAAGGCTTGCGCTAAAGGGCCTATTCTGGAACTGGCTGCATACGAGTGAGCAACGGAATCTTATCTTGGATGCATCCCATCTGAGATACACTCAACATTAATTAGTGTATTAGCTCCAACACCGACCTGAGCTCTGCAGATTTGCACCAGTTCTGGACTTCAGAGGGTCACCTGACAACAAGGTAACAAGCCATTGGACGGGTGGAAATTGCCTCAGGTTGTGCCAGGTGAGGTTTAGACTGGGCATGAGGAAAAATTTAGTCACCAAAAGGGTTATTAAGCATTAGAACAGGCTGTCCAGGGAAGCAGTTAAGTCACCATCTCTGGAGGTATTTAAAAGACTTGTAGATGTGGCATTTAGGAACCTGAGTTAGTGGTGGACTTGGTAATGTTAGATTAACATACTCTTAAAAGTCTTTTGCAACCTAAATGATCCTATGATTTTATAAGGTGACACATCCATAGGAGGTATAACCTGTGTCCTTGCAGCTGGTATCTTCTTACCATGGATCAATCTAGGCTTTTTAGTGCAGGAGCTGGGTCCCTGCTGAGGGTACCCTGCAGAAAGTAGCAGCTCCCCTAAACCGTCTTCCCTTCTTATTTTGTGGTGCCAACCTTCTGTCAAAGGGATGGGTCAGATGACATCATTCCCTGGACTGGATATCACCAGCTGGAGCACACATAGTGCTTAGACACCCATTCCATCCCAAGACAAACCAAAAGACAAACTCTAATGAAACTCCCTCAGGTCCTGAACAGACAAAAAGAGCATGTCTGCTAGTACAAGCACAGCTATCAGACAATGTCCACAGCATTTCGTTCCAACCAGCTTCCAAAACCCAACACATCTATAGCTAAGGCCTCCCTACCCGGAGTGCAACTCCTCCAAGAAGTGTAGAGGGGGTTCTCTGAATGACAGCACTGAACAATTTGAGAGCTGCAGCGAGCAACACACAAAGACTGCACAGAAATCATCAAAGTGGTACCTGCAGGTAAACTACTGAGGTCACACCACGTAGGGCATGGACAGGTATACCAGGCAGTGCCAGGAGTTGTGGGAAGCAACACCTCTCAGCCAGAAAGTTCATGTACTAAGCACTCAAATCCCCAGAGCTCCGAGGTCTGTGTCTCTGCCTGGAATAATAATGCACTGAAATGACTTGCTGCCTTTGGTTACTGCTATCATGAAATAACAGCTTCCTGCTATCATAGTAAAGCACAGAAGGAACA
>VWZK01014952.1:303525-488019 GCA_013396935.1 Baryphthengus martii | reverse complement strand
AAAAAAAAAAAAAAAAAAGAAAACACACCCAAAAGCACAAAAAGCCTGAAGCTGCTCAATAGAGGACTCTGACAAACCCAGCCAGACTAACCAATCGCCGCACATAAATGTGATTTCTCACATCTGGTTCTGTGCAATGCAGAAAGACCTTTTTTTTTTTTCTTTTTAACTTCAGCCATCTGAATTCCTCTTAAGGAGGAGAAAAGGGAGGGGAAAATAAAGACTGTCCCCACATCTCGGTTGTTAGATGACAATCTTTGCCCCCTCTGCTTACAGTTTTCTGTTTTAGCGCTGAGCTGGTTTTATAAGGAGCTGAATTATGCGCAGGAATCAATGAGGCTGCCGCAGCATTTCCAGCTGCCACAGGGAAAGATTGCTGCTGCCACCTGCAGTCTAACCTCTGGAGACAGCTTTCTTAAAACAGCCAGGTCAAGCGGGTGGGATGTACGGGGCTAACGAGGTGTCATCTCTGCAAAAGAGGGGCTTGTAAAGGTTTCCAGGTAGCCAGGATCCTGCTGGTCCCATGGCATATGCCATCCTTTGATCCTAAATAATGTAAAACGCTTTGCCATCTCCGCACGAGTCTCCAAGGCGCCAGAAATTCCAGCAGACCCGTTATTTATAAACGGGTAACAGAAGTCGTTGAAGAGAACAATGAGATAGCGGAGATCACGCGGCTGGAAGGGATATTGGCTTGTTCTGATACCACACAAAAATAAACCCCAAAGCCTCAGTATGCAAAGCTAACGTATCCAACAGCCTCTGTGCAAGGGTATTTTTTCAGCAGGGATCATCAGGATAACATCTAGGTTTGTGCAAACTGGGCAAGTGGAATCTGAGAAGAGATGTGCAGTTAATACTCGAGCACAGACTGGATAGATGGCAATCCTCCCAAAGCCAGAGGTAATGTTAAGCATCTACTTCTCTATTAAAAGAGAACTTAATCTCACACTACTCTAGATATTCACATTCTATGCAGGCACAATGCCAGAATACGGAAAATAGTTACTTTCTTTTCTAAACCTTGCCTAATCCCATTTTATTATTAAAATCAGCAGTCCCCTCAATAGGAAATTGAGCCCAGACATAAAGAAACAGTTCTGCTTAAAAAAAAACCAACAAACCAAAACCATCCCCACCAAAACACCCACCATCACTCTATTAAGAGCCTGCAGACACACACACACGCACAGCCAGAAATCTCAGATCTCCACAAGCTGAAAACAAAATACCAGGAAAACTGGGACAGGAAAGAAAAAACTGTCTACAGGGAAACTGGTCCTCGAGCCCTGTCCTAACCTGAGGGAAATAAAACTGGAAGAGACCTTCCTGGCCCTGAAATGAGGGCTACTGTGTAAAAAAGGCAGAGATGTGGTAATAAAGGCTATTTGCTAATTAATGTGACTAACACCCCAGGATTCTCTGTGTAAATCAGCCTCTAGTTTAAGAGGGAATGAAACTTCTACCAAATTATTACTCCAAAAATATTTATGAATCAGGAAGTCCCTGTGAGAGTTAATAAAAGGGGATCAGAACCCCTGGCTCTACACACAAAATAAAAGGAGTCCTAAAGCACTGGATTCGTATTTCAGCATTCCTTTGGTGCTAAATGTCTATCGATTTTGACAGAAATCCATCACCCAAATAAAATTTGAGGGTCTGAACCTTGAGAGTTTAAGTATAAAAACATACCTCAAAGAAGCATTTAAAATCCATGTCTAAAATTAGTTCCTTGACAAAGGGAGCAGCTGTAATCCCTCCTTCCTGCACTATTTGATTTTGTCCTCTAACCACACCTATGGATAAAAGCTTCTTTTTTTCCCCTTTAAGTTATATTATGGCACAAAAGGAAGGATTCTTCTCCACCTCCCGCCATATGATGACAGGTTTCCACCATTTAACCCAATTTAACCCTGTTACCTGCTCAGACAGAAGAGAAAGTACTCAGCTTTGTTGACCAGTTCCCACAGATTTAATATACATAAAATTGCTCAGCCTGGCTCTGTAAATTTGGAAAAAAAAAATGTATTTAAGAATTTCAATAATTTATTTCTGCATACAAAGGCGCAGCGATGTCCATCTCTTTTTAAAGGATGTCTTACCCTCTTCCTAATACAGGAGAGATGCAAAAATCTCCTGATCTTTAATAGATGTCTTCAAACCTTCCACGCTACTATTGTATGAAAGTAAATCCACATAAAAGAGGAGCTCACGCTTTGAATGTTAACATATTGTAGTATCAATTATGACATTTATCACGTAGTGACTTAGAAGTTAGCAACCATTTATAGTACAATTCCAGTAAACATTATTGCTTTTCCCAGCATATCTAGACACCCACACAATTAATCAAAGAAAAAAACTCTTCCTAAATAAATGCAAGTTTCTTCACAAAGGCAGCTTTGTTTTACCAATCTCCATGCAGTGTGCTTTATGATCCCACTCCACCCCGGGAGGGCTGGTGCTCAGAGAAACCAGAGGGAAGAACTTCCCCTTTTCCCTTACCGCTGTGTGGGAGCTGCTTGTTCTAGGGAGAAACAGCAATGCTTCTCTTACCATGAGGGCAGTGAAACACTGGAACAGGTTGCCCAGGGAGGGAGTTGAGGCCCCATCCCTGGAGATATTCCAGGTGAGGCTCGACAAGGCTCTGAGCAACCTGCTCTAGTTGAGGATGTCCCTGCTCCCTACAAGTGGGATGGACTAGATGGCCTTCGGAGGTCCCTTCCAACCCAAACCATTCTACGAGTCTATGATTTTGTGGTCTGCAGGAGCTACTTTGGCTGGTGGCACCGGGACGTGCCCCGAGGTTGCCTCAAGTAGCCCTGCACAAGAGGGGGTCAAGGAAAAGCTGCCTGCACAGGCCTCCCCACGCCCCAAGGGCTAGCGCGGTTCTGTGGCCGCCCTGTAAGAGGTGTCCAGGTGGCTGTCGCTGCTCATGGGGAACAAGCAGGTTTAGACAGACCCCAACACGAGCAACACAAAGAGAGCACCAAAGCACAAACCCAAAGTTTTCCTTTAAAAATACAAATCAAAGTCACATTGAACAACATGAAACAACACACGGACGGGCAGGGTCTGTCCGAAGCTGGCTCTCGGCTAAGTCTGCCCTTTACCCCACGGGCAGCACCCCCTGCACAGGCCCCTTCCCTGGTGACTCAGCAGAACCGCAACCCTCCTGAAAGCAACAGGCCAAGACCGCTTTGGTGGCTGCTTTTACCAACAGAGCAGGAAAGAAACGCTCGCAAAGGTGTGAACTGCCTCATTCCCCCTCAGCAGAGCGTTAACTCGAAGGCCCACTCAGGAAACCACGAACAGACCCACGCATCCTCCCAACCAACACCCAGAGCAGGGCACTCCCCTCCGACTTCCCGCCCCACCTCCCCCCCAATCCTCCAGACGGCGCGAACAAGCCGCCCTGCAGCAGTTGGGCGTTAGCCAGCAGGGGGACACGCCGGCAGAGCCCCTGGGACCCGCACCCACAGAGAAACCCACCGACCCCTCACCTTGGCACGCCCGCAGGAGCCCCTCGGAGCCGGCTTCCCCGCACAGGAACTCACCGATCCCGCGCCTTAGCAGCCGGTAGGACCTCGGGCCCGGCTCCTCCCTCAGGCACGGCGCGGGAGCTCTCCTCCTTCTCCTCTCTCTACTCTCCCTCTCCTTTCCCTCTCCTCTTGGGTCACCCTCAGGCACGGCTCCGGGACTCTGCGCCCTCTCCTCTCCCTCTCCTCTTGGGTCCCCCTCAGGCCCGGCTCCTGGGCTCTGCCTTCTCCCTCTGCCCTCTGCCCTCTCCCTCTCCCTCTGCCTCTGCCCTCTCCCTCTGCCCTCTCNCTCCCTCTCCCTCTCCTCTCCCTCTCCTCTTGGGTCTCCCTCAGGCACGGCTCCTGGGCTCCCTCTCCCTCTCCTGATACAGAAGAGGGCACAGAGCCCTTTGTCAGAAAAACCTCAGCAAACCAGCTTATCTCATGCCAGCAGGGTCATTCGATTTATAATTGAGGTGGTTGCTCGGGGGGGAGATGCGGAAAGCATAAGCAAAGTGCGAGGCTTCGCTCTGGAAGGAGAACCAGGGGTCACAGGGACAGAGGCAGAGCAAACCAAAATGGATCCAGGCTTGGTGGGAGAAGCAGAGCCCAACGCGCCCTCAGGCACGTTGCCCGTGGCAAGGGTTTCGGTGCTGTGCAGGCAGTGAGGTAAATATTGTCAGGGCCTGGGAAAAGCCACAACCCTACTTTGTGGAAAGCGTGAGTAGACATGCTCCTGTGCTCGCCTTTTGCTTCCCAATGCATGTAGGAAAAATAATTTCCAGGAAAGGTTGTTTTTTCTTTTTCCCATTCACATATCCTCTGAATTGTTATTGTTTGGGTTAAGGGTTGTCATGAGAACGTGCAGCCAATATTAATTTAATGGAATTATCACATGTGGACTAGGACCATAGCTAGATACTGGCTCGCTAATTCATTCCTTCACAATCAGATCCTGAGCGGATATTTCCATGCGAGTGCTGGCTGGCTAGTTGTGGCTTCCATGCTTAGCTCAGGCAGCTACAACTCTTCCCAGGATTAATAAACCAGAATGTTCCTTTCTAAACTGCATTTCTGATGACAAAAAGCATTAGCATTGCCCTGAAAGACTGCCTGGAGCACAGAGCAGTCTCATCACTCCCCACATGCTTGTGCGTGGGCTGGAATGACTCCTCAATACTGGGCAGCTCAGGATTTTCTGAGCAAAATTAGGGCTTCCCTTTGTTTCTGGATGGAATCTCTATGAAACTCATTTCAACTCTCCTCGGTGATCATAGAGCAAGGTGTGAGAATCAGGCAACCCATGCAAGTCTTTCGTGGCGTGCTTTCCACGTCTGTTTTTTTGCTTCTTTACTGGATAGCTTGGGGTGTTTTTAGTCTAGGACACTAAAGCAAGAATCCAGGGGAAAAAGATAGATTTTTTTAATCCAACCTTGGGTTCTCTGGTGACAAATCTGAACTCTGTGGTTACAGATAAGCGCACAGAGTCCAGGAGACAGGAGAGTGGTTATCTGTTGCTGCCAGTCCTGCTCATAGCCCCTGTGACATCTTTCAGTGGGATATTGTGGTTTTCTGTGGGCGGGAAGGTTCTCTGCTGCTTCACAGGCGAAGCTCCCCATTTCTCCCACTTCCCAGGGAAGCGAAGCCAATACAACGAGGTTAGGTGGCATCAGAAATGGAGCAGGAGAAAGGAAAGAAACCAGATATAGTAGCCCATGGTCTCTTAGGCTTAAGCCACTGAGTGTTAGTTATAGATAAGGACCTTCAAAGACCTTGTTTTATTTCTTTAAAAACACACTGGCTGGAGCCAGTGCTGTGAATTCGTGGAGGAAAGCTCTTTCCCAAGGCCAATATTGCCTGTTCAGATGATCCCATAATTCCAGCGAAGTCCAACATTTCATTTGGTCTCCCCAGCAGGCCTGACCTTGCAGGAGTATTTTCTTGGCATGAATTGCAGAGAAACTATGAAGAGAAGGTATTAAGCACTTTCAAAGGAGATGAGAGCAGAAGGGTTTTCTGTTTCTCACTCTCTATTCAGTGACAAAGAGACAAACAAACAGCCGGAATTTCATAAACCCATGTTTGTTAATGATCTAGAAATGGAAAGCCTGGCTACAAATATATACTGATCTTTTGAAGGAGGCTCTGGTGGCTTCTGCAAAAGAAAGCATAGAAAGCTAATGCTAATAATGTGCTAAATAATTAAAAGAGATGTTTTCTCATTCCTCTGTATTACCAGTAAAGGTGGAAGACAATAAGGGGATTAACAAAGGAAGGAAGATAAACTGGAGAAAAAACTCTCATATTTCTAGTAAAATAGGAGTTTGCTACAAGGAGGTTAAAAAATCAAATAAATAAATAAATAAAAGAAAAAAGAGAGAAAAAAGGTCAACATTTGGCTCTGGCAGCTAGTCCTAAATTGAGAGACAGAAGACTGTCTCCCAACCAAAAGCTACCTGTGGTGGTAAGGTTGCGTATCAGGTCACAGAACAGCAGTGGCCCTGCTCCTGTGGGGGTGGGTTGGCCCACACTTCAGGTGGGGACTGTTCACAAACGTTGTTCATCTCGGGGTCTGCGGTGTGTGAACTGCACTCTGAACACAGGGCGACGGACCGTCAGCGTGGCACAGTTCAAGAAAGCTCCTTGGGTTGACGTGTCTTTCCCTTTCTTGCTCCCAAAGGTACCTACGCTACCCCTCAATTTTTTAAGACAGAAGTATTAATCATCTTGACGGCCGTGAGCCGCAAAGGTACCTTTTCAGGGGCTTGACTTGCTGAAAAGCAAGTGCCAAGGAAATCCAGGAGCAAAGGTATTCATTTGCCCTGAGTGATGAGCACAAAATGCGGTTACGTTCTCCCAAGGAAAGCGCTTGGTAGAGACTTCCCACCTCTCCTTGATTTAATTCACGCTGTTTTCCTTAAAAGTGATAACAGGAGTGGAATCTGAGTTCACCTCCAGGTTTTAAAGCCTTTTAATACATCAGCACTGAAAGGAGAAACTCTGCTCTCTGAAGGAGTCCCTCCAGAGCACACCCGGTGTGCACAACACACCTGCTTCAAAAGATGCCTCTCCTCTCAGGGTCTCAGGATGCAACCTGGGTCAGATCCACTGGTCACCCACTTACTCTGAAATCAACCTACAGATGCTGTGGTGTCCCAACAGACCCCAGCCTTTGCACAAGTACATGTGCACACACAGCTACAAATGAAATTTAAGGCTCAATGTCTCAGTCAAATCGGCGATTTCTTTATCCAAGTAAAACTCGATTTCAAAATGGGGGTCACCCAAATGGGGATTTCAAAGGCAAGTCTCCATTTTTCTTCAGCAAGAAAAATATTCTGACAATGTTTTCTTTTGACCTTCTTGAAGTGTTTTAATAAGACTGAAACAATCCATATTAACTGAGATTGAAATGTTTCATTTCCACGCTACTGCTCCAATTCCTGCATGATACGATATGAATAGAGCGCAGCAATTTTACAAATGGTTTCAATAATGTCCCACTAAAGCGTGCCAAAAATCAATTTCTGAACAGAGGATTCTTCTTGAGAAAATAGCCCTGCTGCTGTAATGCCAGGTTGTCTCAAGAGGGTGAATTCGGAGGACACCCTACCAACTCCAGTGCTTCAGCAGCGCTCGGGTTATGTGCTTGGAGGGTGTGACTGTGGGAACGAGCCCCAGAGTAACGCTTTGGATATCTGGGAGTTACAGGGTGTGCAGTCTCCTTTAGGAGACCCCCAGATGGAGCTAGGAAGAGCAAAGACATTTTGGACACCCAGGTCTCCTGCTTGGAAATCTGCCAACCATCTTGTGCGCAGTAGTACTGCTCCTGTGAATGAGGTAGGAGCCTAAGAACAGGTTCTCTTTTCACTTAGGATCTTTTCATCAGTAGTATTTCCAGCATAACTAAACATTGGCAGTAAGCAGTAGGTGATCAGCCAGTAACTGTCTAGATAGGATAGAATATTTGGGAGTTCTGTGCATAGCTGTTCTTAACTAAATGTGTGCAGGTAGGAAGAGCCCCTCTCATAGCCCTCTTGTCTTGTCTGATCATTGCCCAATGGGGATCACGTTCTTTTCTTTTTCAGCAATCGGGTCGTTTGGACTAGATATGTCTCCCAGAGGCCAACGTGTGCAGAGAGCTGCACCACCCTCAGCATGGGAAGAATAAGATTTTCAGCTTGCTGCTTACCAGGTATATTCTTTGCTCCTTTAAATCTTTCTCTCTGACTACCTTTCTCTCTTCTCTTTCTTTGCAAAAATCTTCCCGCCACCTCCTGGAAGAATCTGCAACTGCTGCGGTGCCTCTGCAAAAGGGAAATAACTCAGAGCCTTGAGAGCCTGCTGAAAAGCTCTCTAGGTTTGGGAGTGGGTGGGAACTCACACAAATCCTATCCTGGATATGGGTGGATCTCCAGCCCCTACACTGTGCACATCAGATGCTGGGGCTGTGTCTTTTCAGTTCTTCTGTTCTTTTATCTCTCCATGTGTGCCTGTCTTGTTTTATAGAGAAACAGAACATGATGTTAACAGTGCCACAGAAAGTGCTAGATGTCAGTGCTAAATGTCCCCTAGTTACTGTTTTCTCTTCAAGGAAAAGACAATAAAAGAATTAAATTAAAGCACAGGAAATTAGTGAGACTAAGATACACGTGGAGCTGGCTTTGTGTGTGTGTTGAGTCAACGATACAGAGTTTGGATGTGTATTATTGGTGTTAAACTACTGGCCAGCAACCTAACCAAACTCTGTATTAGGTGCTATGCAAATGTACTAAGTTACTTCTGTCTCCAAAAAGGTAAAAATACAAATAGAAATGAATGGTGTTGATTTGTTGAAGTGCTAATAAATTTTGAAGCTAAAAAGTAACAAAGCAGTTCTGGCAATCAGATAAATATTGAAATACAATTTCAGCAGGTTAATTTCTTTCATTTGAGATAACGACATTTAGCATCAATTTTGTTTCAGCTGAAATTTTACCTGAGATAATCCCCTCAGTCTTGGATTCCTACTTTGTCCATGAGCATCATTTTAGCTCACCAACATTCCCCTATCTCTCCAGGCAGTTTTATTTACCAGCTTTGGACAGCAAAATCCTAAGGCATGCTTTCTAAATACAACACTGCCTCGTAGGTCATAGACATAGGAAGTGCTGAGGTCGGGGAGTTATGCTACATAACGACACAATTCATCTGGATTTTTATGATAATTATTATGTCAAAGCTCTATAAAATCTCTCATGTATTTATCACAAGTCGATTCTCCATAGAAATACGGATATACAAATCTTACAGCAAATCTGAGGAATATGATCCTTTGAGGCTTTCAATATTTAGTATGCAGGGCCTGATTTAACTACTAAAGTAGTATATGTATACATCCATCCATAGCTCTACACATACATATTGCTTAAACTGGGAGTTTGGGATGCTCCTGCACCAACATCCTTTGGCTCACAAAGCAGAAACACGAGGTGCTACTTCTAATTTCAGCTCCTCGTACGACTCTTCTTCCCCAGCACGGGAAGGATCCCACAAGCTGAGCCGGCCGCCTTTATCTGCAAGGCCTCCTTGGCTCACCCTGGAAAAGGTTAAGCTCCACAGTCCCAGGCAGCATCACAGCCTTCAGTTTCCTCGGTGCATCCCAGAGCATTTTCTTCCAAGGGCTCCTACCCACCTTTTAGTAAGCTACAGTTTTGGTAGCTGTTTGAGTGCACGCTCTGAGCCTGGGGAAGTGGGAGGCGGCTCAGCTCAGTTCAGCGCCGCTGAGGTTTGCCATGGGCTGCAAAGGAGGAAGAGGAGAGTGAGGGAAGCTCAGGAAGTCCCAAGGAAGTTGTCTGTGGGCGTTCAGCAAGGTGTGTCATTCACTGAACGATGCCATTTCATCCACCTTGAGCCTGACAGAGCAGCTGACAGAGCTGCTCCGTATCTCCACTGAGCACCGGCCAAACGGCCGCTGCGTCCAGGGCGCTCCTTCTCCGCAGCTTTAGCGTTAGTGGGTAGCAAATGTCTTCCATTTCTTTTGTAGTCAGAGGGTTTTTGCGTTTCATTGATTTCAAGGATGGCATTTCACTGTTAAATCCTTTTGCCAGTTAAAACTCCCCTATCTTTAATCAGCTCCCTTGAATACTTTATGGGTTGTTTTTTTCCTGCCTAGATAGTAATGTGGGGTTTTTTTCAAAATCAGCTTCCCTGTCCATGCCGTACAGTTTGGATTGCTCCAAGAGAGTCCTGGCCATCTAGAAAAGGAAACACGGAACTAATGAAGCCTCATTTTCTATGGGTCTGGGTCCTTACTCGATGGACATTTTAATACAGCTGTACTTCTGCTCCACCACTGAGACTGTTTAAAAAGGCCTGGAGTGACAGGACCAGTGACAATGGTTTTAAACTAGAGAAGGCCAGATTTAGATTGGATGTCAGGAATAAGTTCTTTCCCATGAGGGTCGGGAAACACTGGAACAGGTTGCCCAGGGAGGCAGTTGAGGCCCCATCCCTGGAGATATTCCAGGTGAGGCTGGACAAGGCTCTGAGCAACCTGCTCTAGTTGAGGATGTCCCTGCTCCCTGCAGTGGGCTTGGACTAGATGACCTTTAGAGGTCCTTTCCAACCCAAACCGTTCTATGATTCTATGATTCCCCAGCATTTCCCTCTGCTTTTTAAATATCACTGAAGATTTTATGCCCAGTGAACGCACGAAGAGCTATTATATTCTGCAGGGCTGCTTATTCTTCCTGGGCTTGTAGGAGCTGCATTGTGCCCTCTTCACATTCGGGTGAATTCAGCCTTTCAGAGTTACTATGGGGAGGAAAAGAGATACAGGCACAGCATAGTCACAACAGCTTATGTCCACAGGAGACCAAGTTGAAAGGCAAATTCCTCCAGTTCTCCCCATGTGAGCATTTCTGTATGGTCTCATGTTGAAGTGAATTTTTCCATCAATTCTGAGAAGGCTTGTACTGAAAGTGATCATTCAGTGCCATTTTTGGAAGTGTGGTGTTACCAGGGATGTCTCTGGGAACATCGTGGGAGATGGTAGAAGGGCTCCTGTGCTGCATGCCCAGCTCACACCGGTGCAGTTGCCTGAATCTTCCTGGGCAAAGAAACTCCATGGTGAGCGCCGCAGCCTCAGCTGCTTTGAGCTGATGTCTTCAAACACAAGGGGACACTGCAAGACTGAGCAGTGACCAGGCTAGACATGGCCTCAACAGCATCTGCCACTCCACATCCCTTCAGAAATACCTGCAATGACCAGCAAACCCCCTGCACTTAGCTGCTCTGGGGCTTGGCAATGTCAGTTCAAAGTGTCCCAGTGCAAGGAGAGTGGATAGGGGACCAGGAGAGCAGAATGACAGGGGACATTTCCTATCTCAAAGCATGGTATCTGCCAGGGCGGGCTCTGTGAAGAAGAAACGGGGGTGATAGTTGGGTTATGGACCTGAGGAGGACCTGCACCATGCCTCACAGTAAAGTCTTAGCTCTTGCCTCGTGCATCCCGGCCAGGGAGCACAACTTAGTGCTGCCCAGGCTGGGAGGACACAGAAGCTGCCAAAACAAGCACTGGTGTGGTGGAGAGAGAAGGAGGTGGGAAGGCACTTGGGGACTGTTGTGGGTGAAGCTGGAAGGATCTATTGGCACAATCTGAAGCAGGGTGTTAGCAGCACACTGCGAGGGGAACAGTGGGCATGAGCTAGGCTTAACCCCTCTGGTTATGCCTAAAGCATCTCATCATTGCATCTTTCATGAACGCGGCCATGTATTTGATCTCCAAACACCTCGTAAGGATCAACTGTGGGCTAAAAGTAACTGAAATGCTCGGCTGCTTGGAGCAGAGCTAGTGCTTTCTCTGAGACATATCAGATGGCTTTTTAGTCCAGTGCTTTGCTGTGTCAGCCTTTGCAAGGATCCCCTTTTGAAGGGTATCAAAATAACTCCCATCTCTCCCCTTTGCATGGTTTTTAAATTCTAGCCTTTAATGACACAAGCCTCATTTGCTTCACAAGAACCCCGCTCAGAGTTCAGCACCGCCGGAAACAGTTCAACCCATGGTGCCATCCTCATAGCGGGCGGAAAACCAGCTTTCCTTACCCACCTGAGCCAGCACAGAAAGGGCATGACAGCCCTCACCAGTGGATTACATGGCTGGTTGTAAAACAGCACAGGAATGTGCGGTGATGACAATGAAACCGAACAGCCGGGTGTCGTTCGATGGGATGACGGCACATCGGCCGAGCTGGCGAGCACGGTGATGTCAGGCAGGGTGGAGGCGTCTCCATGGGGTGGGGAGGCCGAGGGTTTGCAAGGATGCCAGAAGAGGAGCTGGCAAAGTANTTCTGCTGGTCACACTATTTCTAATCCAAGCCAGGATGCCATTGGCTTTCTGGGTCACCTGGGCACGCTGCCGGCTCATATTCAGCCTCTTGTCAATTTGAACCCCCAGATCCTTTTCTTCCAGACAGCTCTCCAGCCACACTTCCCCAACCTGCAGCGCTGCCTGGGGTTGTTGTGGCCCAGGTGCAGGACCTGGCACTTGTCCTTGTTGAAGCTCATCCCATTACCGTTGGCCCATCGATCCAATCTATCCAGGTCTCTCTGTAGAGCCTCCCTATCCTCCTGCAGATCGACACTCCCGCTCAACTTGGTGTCATTCACGGCAATGCTTCCAGCCTGCTGGGCTCTCCAAATGTCCTCTCCCATACAGTAAATTCACCCACAATTAAAAACGTATCTGTTTGCTTTCGTCAGATAGATCGTACGTTTAATCAGTCGGCGTTCGTATATTCAGTATCAGTGAAAGGGAAAGATAATAAAGAAATCATTCTTTTAAAGGAGTAACTGCATTGCAGATCAATTTCTTCAAAACCTTCATGTGCACAGAAATCCTGTGGGATGAATATTTCATAAGGGGAATAACACTGTTAAATTAATAAAAACCCTGCATGCCTAGTTATGAACTACAATGATTGCTGAAGTTGTTATAAAAAAAAAAAAAATAAAAAAAAATAAAAAGTCATCCTGTTCATACTTTGTACATCAATTTATGACAGTCATAGCTGGACCCTGAGGGAAATGGAGGAGAAAAAGGGACCCTTTTGATGTGAGGCATTTTCAGTAAGTAATAAGAGTTGCGTGGACGTGACTGCCCAGTGAGGACAGGCAGCCTTACTGGTAGGGTGAAACTGGTTTCTCAAGTGGGAGGATGGACACGCTAGAATTAATTACGCTGAATATTTCTTTCTGCCTGTCTCAGGCTGTAGGTGGGTGACCTGAAGAGATGGAATGACCTGAAGTGATGGATAAGCGATGTCTGCCTTATCCATCTCCAGATACCCCAGAATGTTTCTAGTTGCAGGGCCACATCTTCAAAAGTAGTCCCTCAGCTGATGGGGGTGTGAAAGGCTCCATCCCACGGTGTGGAAACACAGGATTTGCAGCATTCCTCTGCATCGGGGGGGGCCTGAATCTGCGCAATTTCAGTCGGTCTCCTTCATGCCCGCTGTGCTTTTGGCCTTGCCAGAGCAGGCTTCTCGTCCCCTTCCCCCCAGAAATCCCATCCTGGTTTAACTGCTCCTTCCATTCCCATGCAAAGTCCCCACCTTATACCTTTCAGAGGTCTTCCACTGAAAAATTTCCAGCCCATTCTGCTTCTACATCCATCCTTTCTATCTTTACAAAAGCTCATTCTCCTTGCTCTCAGCACTTCTGCAAGCCCCAGCGAGTGCCTCGCAGGCTCGGTGGCAAGTTAGCAGAGGCTTCTCTCCTGCAGGCTGCTAAGAAACTTAAGAGGAACTGATCAGCTTTTACCAGGGAAAGACAGAGAAGGCTTGAAACCACCATATTGATCTTTCCCTTTGAAATTCTTCTGAGTAACACTAAATAAAAATAGAACAAAAATATGTATCAACGTTCGCTACTTGTCGCTGATTTGTCAACTTGGCATTATTTTCTTCAGCGGGGAAGAGGGTGAGGCAGACAAAGGGACAGAGGCACGGGATAAATAAGTAAGAATGTAAAATTGGGTGTTTTGATTTTTTTTTAATGTTAACTAGATAATGTATTCATAATCTTCCCTGCTTACGACAAAAAAAATGAGTGCTTGCCTTTTGAAGCCCTCATCTGGCAGAGAGAGATAGCAGATTTCTAAGAGCATTTTTCATGCTCCTTTGATGACTGTGAGGGAAAAAAAAAATATTCAGAGAGCCGAAATGACATTTTTCTATAAATTTCACACAGCTCTGCAGGCATGTAGGCATGGAGGCATTCATTAAGATTAGTTGGAATTACTTAAGCACCGTGAATTTTCTCCATCAAGTTGGTAACTGGAACACTGCGGATTAGTTATTGATCAGCTGCCATTAATACTTGGGGCTCTTTCCATGCCTGTTGTTGGGCTTTTTGTTGATTCTTCCCCCCCTCTCTTGTGCGAGCCGAATCTGTGAAATTCGCAAATTAAACAGGCGCTTCTCAGTCTCTCCATTGTTTTGGGGAACAAAAAATCAGAACAGAAAAAAATAACTCCTTTGTTACTGCAAATCTTTATCTGCTTTGCCTCACTGCTTCCCCCCACCCCCAACTCCCACCTCCCACCACCACCATAGCATCTTGAACTTGGGGTGGCTTGCAGAGGTGGTGTTGCAGCCCTTTCCAGTAGTGCTTCTGGGAGCATACTGGGATCTCACAGAGGGGTTTGAGCACATTGGTCCTGCAGAAGAATTCAGAGAAGTGACAAGATAGGAGCTCTTGGGTTTTGTACTGAAAGGAGGTCTGCTGAATGCCATGCTAACCATCTTAAGAAGCTGCTGGAGATAGCAGGGACCTCCCCTCCCAGCAGCTCTTTCTTACACAGTGGGGTGTGTCAGGCCACACAGCTGTTTTGCAGAGCCATGCCCTGCTGACCCAACTCCATCCGTAGCCAGGCATTTGGCCTAGAGGCCAGTAGCTCCCAGTCCAGTCTGGGCTCGTTGCTGGTCACATGATTTAGCCAAGGTTGGGAACATCATTTAAACTGCTTGGGATCTTCACAGATCTCAGTCTCCCCCCGCCCCGCATCCACCTTGCCAGGCTTTTTCTTTTCTCTTTATCTTCTGTTTCCTATAGAAAACCACGTGTTTTTTAATGATGCTCATTACTACCAGTGCTCACTGCTCTAGCTAGTGAAGAGCACAGCCAAAGAGTCAGGTCCTTCCAAGCCAAACATCACCCAGCCAGGCTGAAGACACAAAAGTGCTTTTGTACATTTAAGCAACAGCGATGTCCCCACATGTGAATTCCAGTGGGACTTGCACATCTGCTCCAGATGATTGACGGAGGTCTTCAGCCCTACCATGGGTGTTTGGTTCTCCTCCCAAACACTGCTCTTACCTTCTTGCAAAGCACTGCCCTTTCTCACAGAAGTAATCCTGTCTCCTCTCCTTTCAAATAAAGTTTTTCTGAGCCCTCAGGAGTCTCTTTGGAAGGCTGGTATTACAGGGTGGATGCTGGACACCAAACCCTTATCTTTTCACTGAGCTGTTCGCAGCCTGTTTGATCTGCAGTTGCTGTACGGTGGAGCAAGAGGTAGTGCCACCTGGGCGAGAAGGAGGCAACCCCACTCAGACAGGCAGCAGAAAACAAGTTTGCTGCAGGATACTCCCTAAAGGAGCTGCACTTGGCTGAACCTAACCTCCAACCTCTGGAGCAAAGCTCCAGCTCCAGCAGCAACCGTGCATCAGGCTCGTGATGGCTATTCTTTGCACAAAAAACACCAGGACCTATACACCTCCTGTCATCTTCACCTTTTCCTCCTTCTGCTTGCCAAAAATCCCTTGCACAGAGCGAAAAGGGACCCTGCAGAGAATTTGCCGTGTTTCTTTTCAGAGCATCTGTTCCCTGGCAGGTTTCTAAGTAAATGACCAAGGATGACTTTGCAAACGAACAGCGTACAAAAGAGCACAAGACAGCTCTTGCTGCAGGGAGGAAATAAGGCTTCCCTTCCCTACTCACAGCTCCTAAAATGATTTATGTTCTTCCAGGAAGGTTACCACAAGCAGGAGGGGGGTCAGTGCAGGCACTTTGCCCAGAGTGTGCTGACTGGATCTGTCCCAGGCTGAAGGAAGCTCTAGGGTGGAGGTTTCCATCATTTTCAGGACAGGAGGGTGATGCTCTCTGTTAGCCAAACAAAGGTTAAAGCACCTCAATGTAGACATTCTCAATATTAAAACGCAATTTTAAGAAATGGGGGAAAAACCCCAAGCACAAGAGTCATGTGTTAGAGACAGGGGACAGTGGGAGTTTCTTCCTCGTGGGGCTCACAGCTCAGAGGTGATGAGTCCATTCTCTATAGGATAATTTACCTCCTTTTTATTAGGGAGTTCATAGCATTGTCTTTTCTATATTCCTGCCATTTAGGGGCAGGAAGGAAGATGTACCAGCTCAAGCACCACATCTGCACTTGAAAGAGCCAGGTTTGGGTCCAGCCTGGCTTTCTACTTCTATTTAGACCCACTTGTAACCTTCCAGGCACCAATTTCTGACTGGTCGGATGCAATTTATGAAACATCCCTGGTGTGTTTCTCTGTTACGCCCCTTGAAACTAAGGTCTCTCATTACTCTGTTCCCTGCTGTCACGTAGCATTCCAGCAGGCTCCAGGGGCTCCTGTAACATTAAACCTCCTCTTTAGCCATACCTGTGCTGCCTCAGTACCCTTCCCTGTGGTAGAAGCAGGAATAGAACCTTTATAAACAGACTGGCAGCTTTTCACCTGGATCCTGGGCCTGACAGAGAGACGCAAGAATTTTACAGGCCCCAATCCTTTGTGTCTTACCGACTCTAATGAACCTGTGGTCTTAATTTTAAGCTGGCTGGTTGCTAGAACTGGACACCAGAGATTGCCATCAAGGAGGAAACGTGGTGTTTGACATGGAAGCTGTCCTTCGGTTTTGCTGTCTGGCAGCGCACCAGCTCACAAGGTTGGTAGGAAAGCTCTTAATGATCTCTCCTTAGGGATGTGTAAAGTCCCGTGGAATGTTTTGCATGGGATGTCTGCTCCTTTCCTTCACAATTGCTGTTTCATGTGATATGTGTCCCAAGGGATGTCTAGACATGGCTGGACTGACTTTACGCACCGTTCCAGTTCCAGTTCTATGGGGATATTTCATCTGATGTATGTTCTCATCTCCTACTGGGGTCCACACAAGAGTCAGGAAAAACAATTTATTTTCTCCTTGGTTTTCAGATTTTCTGCTTTTCGTACACTCTTTTTCTTAAGGAATCCAAAAGCCCTTCTCTGCTTTTGCAAAGATGCAGCACGAGCCTAGGACACAGGCGTTACTCTAATAAGGGATGGTGCAGACTGAGCAGCACAGAGTACCCAGAACAACCTTGCATTTGCATTCCTAGATGGGTCAGTTTTTAAACAAAGAAATATTATTTCTGAAAGGATGAGCAATGAAAACATGGAAATGAAATGGCAAGGTATTTCCTGAGGGAACCATGTCACAGGAAGAAAATCCTGAAACAATAATTTTCACACATTCGAAATTCATCTTTACCTCTCCCCTCTCCTTCTTTCTTTCCTTCCTTTTATTTTTCCAAGAAAACAGTTCACCGAGTGTAGTCCAAGTCTCTCTATAATGCCTTTATATTGGGGAGGATGGGAAAAGCAGAAAATAATATTTCAATGAAAACATCTCTACTAGCATTACATTCAATACTTCTAACAAAGTTAGAGGAGATATCACTGAGAAACAGTTTCCCTTGGTGGCGCACAATGAAGAGAGCTGGGAAGGACAGAAATCCTCATGGGAGGTAGAAGGCAGAGGAGGACTGGAAACATCTTGGTCTGTAACGAGAAAATACAAACAAAGCAAAGATTTTCCAAAACCTCAGTTACGTGTGAAACGTCTACTGCTGAGACAGGCTGAGGGCAGTCGTTCACACACGGAAGGAGTGGGTAGGGGTGAGCTTCCCATCCCACCCATTGGCTATGTAGCTGTGAAATAGCACACAAACACATTTCTCAAGGTCCATGGGGGACCAAGCCACCAACCCACTCCCCGTACCAAGTTTCTTGCTCCTAAAGCTTTGGTCTAGGCTAAGGAAAAATCTCAATATAGCTGCCTCGTGAGTGTCCAGGCCGTTTCTGCTTCGGGGCTAATGGCAAGAAGCAAAGGGGAATAGATTGGGCCCGGCAGAAGTTCTTAAACCTCTTGGAGGAGACCACAGGAGCTTAATAGTCATCCCTCAGCATCTCTGGATACTCCCTCAACAAGTCAACAAAGAGCAGTTTGGGCTCGCAGCCAAAACTAATCTCATGTTTAAATGAAGGGCTTGTTGTTCAGGAGAAGACGGTGAAATTGTCAGCTTCAGAGATACCTGAATTAAAATCTTAACCCTGAATTATTCAGCTAGAAATAGCGAGAGCAGCAGCAGAGGCGGAAGTGTTTTCTCTGTCCTCGCCAGCCCAGCTCCTGCAACCCATGATTCATGGAGCCACCACAGCACACCCCAGGAGCCTGCTCTGCCCAAGCAGGAAAACACATGGCTGTGTACCCAGCACAGCTATTCAAGGGAGTACACAGAGCCAAACAAAAATAAAAGGTGGTGCATGTGTTTTCACAAGCTGCATTGCTTCATCTCCCAGTTTTCCTCATGAAAAATGACTTCTTGAAGAGCTGTAACAGATTTTCACACTTGGAAAGCCAAGCTTTCTGAAAGCTTCCAATTCTGCATCAGAATAAATGGCCACATGTTTTTTAAGATCAGAAGGCGGGCTCCCACTCCATGCAGTGTTTTCAGGTGTTCATTGGCCACATGAGATTCCTGTCGAAGTGTTGAACAATTGAATAACAAGCAGTTTGACAGAAAACAAAGTTTTCTGCAAATAGGCACCCAACAGAAAATAAGTCCAGACTTGACAGATACAAAATTTCTGCATTCACTTAACTTTCTGAAATAATAGAGGTATTTCTGAAAAAAAATAGAGGTATTAAATGTCCCTTTTTTGTTATTGTTGAACAGGGACTGCAGATAATTTTCAGAATTTGATAGTCATTACTTTCAACTCCTCTTTAGCTCCAAGGGCCATATGCTTGATTTGAAGTTGCGGGCATATCTTAAATAGTGCCAAAGAAATATTTACGATTGTCTAAATAGATTCAGAAGACATTTTCTCTAAAGTATGCCCCCAAACAAAACAGCAGATGGGTTTTGGTGCTATGTGGGGTAGGCACTCATCTCCGCTAGCCCATACTTCCCTGGGACATGCAAGAAACACAGCAGCAGCTCCTTGCGTGGGTTTTTACTCCTGACTCAAAGCCTGGAGACCTTGAGCTCTGTTTCCAAGTGAGGTTCTCTCCAGCAGCCTGAGAGGACACATTGCTTTCCCAAAGTACCTGTGAATAACATCGATCATTTGCACGAGCCCTGCAGCACCCAGGCCAGAGGGTTCTGCCTCCTGATTTAGCAATGGTTATATCCAGGAAGGGATGAAGCGGATTATTTACAGCAGACACACTAGAAGATCGTCTTCATCTCTAGCTGAGCACTGATATCTCACAGCTCTGCTAGCAAGTGAATTCCCTTTGAGTTATGTAGCCCTTGGTCATTTTAGACGAAGGAAGAACCAAAAGGCTTGCCCATGGATGTGGATCTGTAAACTGGTGGTGGGACCGCATCTCTTCAGGAAGCTGAACCAAAAACCCCCTCACTGAGATAAGTCTGTGGACTACAGAGCCTGCTGCAATTCTTCGAAAACCCTGTCACTAGCTGTGCTTGCCATCCACATTAATGCCTGATTCATTTTTTGCAGCCTGCCCCGTTTCCAGCCTCAGCAAAATCTCCTGGCAAGGATTTCCAGCAGCTAATTGTGTGGAGGGGAAAAAAAAAAAAAAAAAGTATTTCCTTTCATCAATTTTCAATGCGCTGCCCTCATTCTCAGATTACGAGAACAGAAGTTGCCAATCTGCTTGCTTTATTTCACAGTATATTTTGCATACCAGCATTGCCATGTATGGCATTGCCGTCCTGTGGAGCCTGCTACGCGTTGTCAGTAGGAAAATCTGCAGTAGGCTGAAAACTGAAACTGATAGGAGAATAGCAAATAAATGTAAAAGCAAAGCAAATAACATTGGGGCAGCAATCCCGATCGGCTTTTCCCTCCGCTGAATTCATTTAACGCCTCTACTTCTCACCAAGCTGCCACAGGTTTTGCTGCCTGCCATAGAAGCCTGCGCTGCTATCCGGGGACTCCGCTGGAAAACCGAAGACCACGTAGCCATGGATTAAGATGGGCCTCGTGTCTGGTCTATTGTCTTCGCTGTCTTCAGGTGACCTCTGCAGAGGCGACTTCTCGTTAGGCTGTTTCTCTCACCCCCAAGCCTGTCCAGATAGATCTGTGTTTTACACATGCACCGGTGCAATCTCTTTCTCCATTTGTATTCCATCTGCCTCCAACAAATTCTGAAAACCTTGCCTGGGCTGCCTCATTTGTATGCACTTAATCTGGCTTTATCCTGTTTTATGGAGCGTCTTCTTTAAATTGATTCAGGCAAAAGCATAGCAGGGGCTTTGCATAGATTTCGCATGCATGACATTTCTGCACAGTTGGTCCCATTATACACCATCCTGAGCACATTCTGCCCATAAAACCACCATATTAAACAAGAAAGAAATGCATCAAAATATAGAGCGCTGTGGGAGGAGGAGGATGAGCAGAGCTGACCACCGTCCACTTCTGCAGTGTAATTATGAGTAGCAATTTTCTTCTCTGCATTCCTTGAGTATCTATTTGCTGTGGCATCAGCTTTATGTCCTCCTCTGTCCACAGACATGTCTTACTCTGCTGAGCTCCATGGAGCTGGATCAGACTCTGCCTGAGTCCCAAATTCCACTCATTCCCTCTGTGACTCTCTGAGACTCTTATAAGGGGCACTTTGCAGCTGGCTGCAGACTTGGGGGACTTGATGTAGGGAACCAGAACATGGTCAGCATCCTCAGGAGCTTACGTGCTGGCAGAAGGCATCAGGAGCATCTCTTTGGCCACGCTTTCTCCACACTGGTAATAAACTGCATCATCAGAGAAAAAACCACTGTAGGAGTCGGAATTTAGCTGTCCTGCTCTCTGTGATCTTTGCAAACCAGACCAAACCAAACCAGTTCACCAAACTGTTGGAATTATTGCTGAAAAGTTTGCACCCCTGATCAGCATATCACAGAATCACACAGAATCACAGAATGTTAGGGATTGGAAGGGACCTCAAAGGATCATCAAGTCCAATCCCCCTGCCAGAGCAGGAACCTAAATGACATCACACAGGAAGGTGTCCAGGCGGGTCTTGAATGTCTCCAGAGAAGGAGACTCCACAACCTCCCTGGGCAGCCTGTTCCAGTGCTCTGTCACCCTTACTGTAAAGAAGTTCCTTCTAGAGTTTAAGCGGAACCTCCTGTGTTCCAGCTTGCACCCATTACCCCTTGTCCTGTCATTGGGCATCACTGAGAAGAGCCTGGCTCCATCCTCGTGACATTCGCCCTTAACATATTTATAAACATTAATGAGGTCTCCCCTCAATCTCCTCTTCTCCAAGCTAAAGAGCCCCAGCTCCCTCAGCCTTTCCTCATAAGGGAGATGCTCCACTCCCTTCATCATCTTGGTGGCTCTGCGCTGGACTCTCTATGCTTTCTGTAGCTATGAAATCTAAGCAGTAGCTGGTGTGATCAGGTGAATGCTGCTTATTCAATGTGGCTAGGCAACAGCAGAAAGTGTTACTCAATATTTTGTTAGGGAAAATTAATATTTCTTTAAAGGTCTGCTAATGATTTAACAATATTATTGTTATGTTAAGGTTGGGGGAATTAGAGAAAGAGTACTTGTGTTAATATGTCAACACATTAGAAACGCAGCTCCATTTAGGCAGACACTTAGGTTAATGTGTTACATATTAAAAAGTCCAATTTCCTTTGCTGGCTACAAATAACAACTGAGATTATTGACACTGAATGATTTGCAATGTACTGTTTTACTTTTCACTGCTTGTGTTTGTGTGCTCTGCTTGATTTATAATGATTGGAGCCCTGACTCTATAAATTTTCTGCATTAAGAAAATATCAAGCTGGTTTTATCACACACAATAAGAAAGAAAAAAAATAAATGTTCTCTTGCATGGACACGGGAATGTGAGTGGGATCAGATCTTTTCTAAAACTCAGTAAAACCGTTCTCATAGTAATATCAGCATCGTGTTGCTTCAGCAGGAGCCCACTGGACCTACCCATGGGAGTTCCTGCCGTTCTGCCCATCTCTGCGTGGGATGTCTACCCTGAAGGAAAGTCCCAAAGAACCCGGTGGGTATGACACGCCCCGTGCCTGATGGGACGAGCACAACGCAGGGCTACGTGTTCTCTCTGGGGTCCTCAATAACCAGCCCTGCTGGGACAATGGTGCTCCCAGTACCATCAGAGAAACCTTGTCAATTAAGATCTCTCTCCTTGCAAGGAGGAAGAAGTCTTGTCACTAGTGGCCTTCCCTCTGGTTGAGCGCTGAAGACAAATCCAATACATTAACCGAGTGCAAATAGAATTAGGAAACCGGAAGCTTTTGAGGATAAGCCATGCTCACGTGTACGGTTTGCAAATAGCTAACAACAGAGTTTTATATTGATGAAGAGCAAGCAAATCCACAAATACTTCCCGTTCCAAATCCCCAACCAGAGGGGAAAAACACTCCCGTTTGTCTCAGGACACTGTGCTCACTGCCATGGGTCAGCCAGGGCTGCTGGCCAGCCTCATGTCCTAATGTCCCTTGTGACTTCTCCCTTGCTTCAGGATAAAGCGAGGTGTCACAGGAGACTCATCAGAGTCACCTTGAAAATTTGAGCCTGTGAATGTGGCTGTGGTAGGTAAAAAAAAATGAAAAAAAAAAAAAAAGCAACAACCCACCGGTCTGAAAGGAATTTATGAAAACTTATGGGTAGATTAGTACGGTGCAGGGCAGGAGGGAGGGCCAGCATGTCTCCTTGCTATCATAGGGCTTCCTGTGATAAGACCACTGTCTCAGTTGCTTCATTTTGATCTGGAAAACCATATATTGAGACTGAAAGCTACTGCTGTGGCTACTAAGATCAAGTAGGAGTGGCATTTTAATGTTTCAACTTGGGGAATCCACCTGTTTCTGAGAGCAAAGCTGGGGAGCAGCCTAGGGTTATGCCCTCTTTTAAAAGGTGGTGTGTAATGATCGTATTAACCCTGGAGACTCACAAATATTAGAGGCCATTTGGACATTTCTAACTTCCAGTCCAGGTAAGAGAGGATGCTAACCTTCCCTTGTGACACTCCTGCATCACACCCCATACCCATTACTCATCCTCGTGCAGGACTCAGGCCTCCAGGGCATGTGCAGAATTCAAGAGCAACTCTCACATCTAGGTTGCCTTTAAAGTCTTCTGATGAGAAGAAGAAGATATTTATCTGCCTGGCTGAGCTGTGGTTCAAAGACCCAATAGCTGCATGTACACCGCAGAGATGAATTCAGGATCCATTTCGGAATTGACTTTTTATATACTCGTCATCAATAAATCCTCAAAGCCACTTGTATCAGAATAAAAACCAGCTATGGAGATCATTAGATCTGCAGTCAGTAATTGATAACATGCAGTTCAAATGTGGAAATGAATTAGCTTTGGCTTATGGGGGGATTTCAGTCTGTATCCAATTTCATTAGGCAAGAAATTCAAATGATGAACAAATAGCCTTTATTGTTCTACTTTTAAAAGGGAACAGTTTGTTATCTTTTTGCCTCTTCTGAGGTAATCTTTTTTTGTTGTCTACAGAGTTTAAAGAGCTCAAAAGTGATCTTACGGTTTAGGAAGATGCAAACTTACAATTTTCCACATCTTTTACCTCTCCAGAGCGCAGAGTTTTTGGATGAGTTTTATGCTTGGGCAGATCACAGGGTGCTTTGCACCCCATTGTTAACAGTTGTGTTTCCCCTGACGGTGCCACAGCATCCAAAAAAACTGTTTGCCCAAGAAACTCAAAGAGCTCTGATAAGTGAGATATGAACCAAACCTCCCTCTGCCGTCCACATTGGCTTCACTCACCAAGTAAGTGCTTACAGGCCATCTTTCTGCTCAGAAACTTTCAGACACTGCTCTTCCTAACTTCAAAACACACGCACAAAAAACTTGCAAGGAAGCAGGTTTTCAACCTTATGTTAGACAAGGAAGTATGGCAGGGAGCAGCTCTTCCATCCCAAGATGAGCTGCAGGATCCAGACTCTTTCTTCTCCCCCTCCATCCCATCCCAAGCTGGGACAGCAGGGGTCTGACTACGCTTGAGCACATTTTAGTGAGCGGAGAATGCGAAACAGTTGTTGCTGCTGTTGCTCAGGCCAGTTGAAATATTTCATGTTAGGTTTCAACAGTTAAATAATAATAATAAAAAGAAGACATCCCCTCCCAGCATTGTTTTGTTTTATTTTAGCTGCAGAAGTATGCTGATTTGAATACAGGAAACTAAGTTGCCAATCTCAGTATGTCACAAGGCAGATTTTTCACCGTTTGGCCTTGTTTTGCCTTTTCAGAGGAAAAAAATCAGGAAAGCTACAAAATATAAGGCTCTTTTGAAAAAGAAAATCATCATTTGACCGACATTTAGCAAAATGATTTACTGTTTCTGATGTTCCCAAAGTCTCCAGTTTCACACAACAGTATGGAGACATTTTTGAAATTCGAAAGCACCTCTGTCAGGCACAGTATTCTTTAAACTGCGTTCCCTTTTCCAGAAAGCGGTGCACTTTCTGTGCCGTCCCCCTCCAGGGACACACCGAACAAAATTTTCTCTTCTTTGCTGACACTAAATAGATATTCCCATAGCATGGCACGTTTTCCCTTCGATATTCTCTTCTGTGAATTGAACAGCTCCGATTCTCTCAATCGTTCCTTGAAGACTGTGTTTTCTACACCTCTGACCACTCCTGTTGCCTCCTCCTGGGCTTCCTCCAGCCCACCTCCTTGGAGACACAGTGGGGGATGGTGCCTGGGGACTCTTCTCCAGCCTGATTACTCCACAGTTTTTGTCCCATGGGAGGGTCTGTCCCCTGTTTGTAGCAATGGGAAGTTGCCGACCGAGGGCCGTGCTGTGATGGCTGACAGCCTACTCAGACCTTGCCAGTTAGTGTTGGGAGGCAGGAGCTCCTCTCTGCTGTAAAAGTATAATACTTTGCCCTCTTTCCCATTACACTCCATGCTGGTTTTATTTTTCAGACCTTTTAATTATATTATCTGCATCACCTTGTGTTCATACCATGTCCTCCCATTTATCTACAGTCTCTCCCACTGCAGGACAAACTACACATTTTGGAAAGATAGACTCCGCTCCATCCCCTAGAAGTGTTCTGCAGGACCAGATGCAGGACCAGCTCCTGTAAAACCTCATTTTTAAGTGTCTCGAAACACTTCTTGGAAATAATTTGTCTTATTCTTGAATGTCCGACCCACAGAGACATTTGGTGGGACTCACACCAGTCTAACATCCGTCATTTTCAGGGTGGTCACTTAAGTTTTATGGCAGGCCCTTTGACCTGCTGACTTATGCCACCCTAGTGGAGGTGTCTTCAATAGGTGCAAAAAAATGAGCATTGAAAGGACTTTTCATTTGTCCCAAGTTGGTGTCAGCCTGGAGGACGAGTCAGGTGCCGTACTGGAACACAGTGCATGGCAGCTCACGGCAATCCATTTCCTTCTTCATCCGTCTTTAATAAGTTGGGGTTTTAAAAAAAAAAGTATAGATTCCATAAAAATAAATCTGAAATTTATGAAATTTATAGGAGAAAAAAAAAAAAAGAGAAAAAGGAAAAATAAAACCCCACAGCTCCTCTTTTGTTTGCTCTGGGCAACATCCCAAACTCGCACCAAACTGCAGGAGTGATCTTAGCTGGCCTGAAAACACTGAGGCTATTAGAAGAATTGAATCCAGACCTTTTGAAAAATAATTTCAAATTACAGAGAAACCCATCTGGTTAAAGGGTATTAAAGTCACAGAGTCAAGTACTGAAAAGTTAGGAAATCTGAGATTTGAGGTTGCTTACAAATGCACTTTCAACAGGAATGGCAAAAAAACAGAACTCGGTTATGAGACCCAACCTGGCTACATTTCCAATGCCGAAATTTAGAACCTCATCCAAAGCAAATGAGGTTCTAAAAGTTTTCTTTAACCTGTCTTAGGCACAACGAAGTGTTTTCACCTTCCTTTGCTCTGAGGTCCAGAGGGATGCTGTCTCTACTGGATTTGTGGGCGTCCTGTGCCAGGACACCACTGTGCTGCTGCTCAGACCGCAGCTGCAAAACAAAGTTCTTCTGGCACTGCTGATCATCAGGAGGGTGGGAGATTTTTAGCAATTCTAATTGAAGAAGGTCCAGAAACATCAAAAGTCCTCTTTGGTTGCTGTGAACCCCGAGGGTCATCCCACTATGCCAAAATCAATAGTACCTGTGCCGTATTGATTTTGAAATTTGAGATTAAAGCCAATCATTTTCTACCGCCAGCTGCCATCTAGAAAACCAAAGGAGGAATGAAAAGTTCTCCCTGTAAGAAAGAAAAGCAAAACAAGAAGAAAAAGGGATTGAGTTCTGTTCCTTTATATGAAATAATCAGCTTTAACCAAGATGAGGTTTAGGTCTCAACACACTGAGCACAAACAGGACTGTTTCATTATCATCCGGCCAATGATTTTGGAATGAAGGATTAACAACATCTTAAACAGATGCTTCCAATGAACTTCCAAAAATATATGGGGTGTATTTTTTTTTTTTTCCTCTGTTAGGGATTAGAAAGCTGTACAATAATTACTTCTGAAATATTTTGGCTGGATTACTGTGTTTTGCTGTATGAAGAATATGTAACTATGTCTTACTAGTCTGGATAATACGTTCCATTTTGTATTTCAAATTCATTTATATTGTCTGTGGATTTGCTGGAAGTATAAATAGAATAAAATCCCAATTTTCATTTGCTGGGAATTTGTCAGTGCACATTCTTTTGTTGAAAATACTCTTTTTTTTTTTTTTTTTTGACCAAAGTCAAAAAACCACAGAGTTAAAGTTATGTCCTATATTTTCTGAAACGGCCTCCTGTCTCGCGTTTGCAATTTTGAGGTGTTTGGTCTTGGCCAAGTTCAGAGAGCGATTGATTTTCCTGATGAAGCCCTCAGGAAACAAGACAAATTGAAAGTCTATTAGTTATTTGCCTGCACCTTCACGTTTGGATAAGGATATCCTTGGAACCATTTTCTGAAATGGTTGACCATCCAAACAGATTGATCAGGAAACCCAGCATGAGGTGTGAGTGCTCAACACCTCTCAACAACAGCAATTGCTCCCACAGTTTGGGTACCCTTACCTCAGCGATCTGAAAGCCAAGTTGAAGACCATTTCTGGTGCAAAGACCCCTCATATCAGTAATTCTGGACAGATACTTCTTCCTTTGGGGTGTGTAGGTTCAATATGGGAGGACTGACAGGAACGAGAGGTCATTCACCTCTAGGCAGCTGTGCTTTAGCAGAGCTCCGTGTGGAAATCTCATCCATTCATGGCAGCTGACTAGGAATGAAGTCTGCTGGCCAGAATTTACTTGCAGAAATTAGTCAGCAAGTATTTCAGATTGCAAAACTGAGAAAACCACTATGCTGCTCACAGGCAATTTAAAAACCAGGGAGGGGGGGGGAAAATGATTCGTAATGAATTAGTAGTTCTTTCCTGTTGACTACTGTGTATCATCAGGGTCTAGAATCAGACAGGGCTTGAGGAAGACTCTGTAAATCTCATTAACAGCAGACATATGGTCTTGATGGAGAGGAGGGGGGAATCCCCCTTTGCTTCCTCCAGCAAGGCTCCCATCTTGTCTGGGTTGAGGTGTCTGCTTCCAGGCTGCACCAGAGACATACTTCTACGGCTTTGTTTCCCATTGCCCATTGAAATACCAACTTCTCCTCCAGTCCCCTCGTCTGGCTGAAATTCAAGCAGCCTGGCTCTCTTTAGGAATGAGAGAACCCCAAATGTACCTTCCAGGATCAGGCCAGGAGGACTAATGTCATGCTGTTATTTATATTTGATTTACAATTCCTTTACAAATCGAGTGTGTTTTGTCCTCAGAGAGTATTTGTTTCCAAGGACAAAATCTTCATTTGCCAGATGCCTCAAACGAGCTCTTCCCATGCACGATACTCTCTCCCTGATACTGCCAGTCCCTGTATTTTTACTTCACTCCAGCATTAGCAATAGTTGGTCTTGGTTCCAGAAAGAGTGTGAAATATTTACAACAGTACCCCTTTTATTTTCCAGGTCAACTTATCATTCGGATTTGGCAACCTTAGAAGAAGATTAAAGCAAAGTATCTTTATCACATAGCCCAGAAGAATTTACAGTCCAAATGAACCAATTTCAAGGAGCAAGAGAAGGGGGCTTTCGAGGTCTTAGCTGTTACTTTTCGGCATTCTGCTGTCTTGGAATAAAATGTAATATTTATAGAAAGGAAAACCGTGTTCATTCAGACTGACATTTGGAGCCAACCTTCTCGTTTTCTAAATATTCATGAAGCAAGTAGACTGTAAGCATCTCACCAGCGAGGAAAACACTCCTTCAGCGTATTTTCCACATAATTCTCTTTTGCATTTATTACATTTCCTGTATTTTTGTTGCTTTAAACGTCTTCTCTTCATTACATGGGTTTTGAGATACGGAGATGTGTAAAATTGGCAATCTGCTGTAGCGAAACACGACGTACACTCATCCTGTGCTCGGTCCTCTGCATCCCATTGCTCCGGCTGGCGCCGTGCCGAGCCCCAGCTCCTACCAGCAGTACCCTGCGGCACCGCACGTGCCGTGCAGTTCACATCTGCCGCGAAGCATCGCCCTCCGGACCACGCTGTGGGAGAAACCTGCTTCTCTATTGTCTGAAGACGTGCATAAAATCTGCTTGGAGCCACCCAACACTACGCCTTCAAATGAGGGAGGAAGGCTGTTGTTGGTGTGAGTGTCAAATCAGAGGGGTTTGCGCCTTCAGGCTTCGAGCTTATCATGGAATAACGTTTTCGGCTGGAAGAGACCTTCAAGATCATCGAGTCCAACCTTTTCCTAGCCCTAACACCACCACTAAACCGTGTCCCTCAACGCAACATCCACCTGTCTCTTAAACGCCTCCAGGGATGGCGACTCAACCACCTCCCTGGGCAGGCTGTTCCAATGCCTGACAACCCTTCCTGGAAAGAAATTTTTCCTAATATCCAACCTAATATCCAAGCTTATAAAAGGACTGAGGAAATTTGAGATAAAAAAAGGACAGGAAGGGGAGAGGTGGCTGCCAGGAGCACCTTCCCATCCTGTAAAGTCAGGAGGCAAGCAGACTGCATCACGGCTGCACTCCCATCGAACATCCTGGGCTCCGGATGCTGCTCCCCTCCTGCGTTGCCATTGCCACCCTCTCCAAATTTTCCCTCGCTGTGTGGTATTCACTGAAGTGGTACAATACACAAGATTGAAACTGTGACGTGGGCTGATGCAGGACCGTTGCACTCTCTATTTTGTCCTTCCTTCCTGCCCTAATAGCCCCTGCTGCTGTAGCGCCTTTGCTGGCCGCTGTGGCATCTTGGGCTGACAGCCACAAGACATCTGCCTGCTCCAAGATCTCATTCCGGACGTTTACTTATTTCCATGGACTCACCAGGTTATTTCCCTCCTGTCTGCTTTACTTTGCTTTTAACACCACAGCCATTTTACTGCTGTAGCTCAGCACTGGGAGCTCCTTCTCTACCTGGATGGCAGCTCTTTGCTGTTGGACGTGATGAAGCCAAATAATTGAGTATTGCAAAATAGGACGTGGAGCCAGCTGAGCTGCGTGGCAGAGAAGCTTCCTCTTCCTTCCAAGGCACTGCCAAGGATTAAAGCTGTGTTTTATTAGCTCACAATTGTAATGTATCTGAGCAAGGTAGCTCTGCACAGAGAGCTCAGAGCAGCTGGGTGAGGCAGATCAAATAAAAAGATTAGGAAAAGGACCTAGGACTCCTTTTCTGCTGCATCCTTGGAGAAAGGCTCTTTCTAGAGGTGGCTGCATGTACTGAACAAATCCAATGCACAGTACTCGATGAGTTCAGGGAGGCTTTTGCCTTCCTCCACTTCTGTGTCCTGGAAGACACCTGGATGCCTAGAACACACTGGAACGCTGGCCTCTGTGATGCTCCTCTAGTCCCCCATCACTTTGTCTTCTGTAGAGCCACTCAGGTGTCAGCAGAGATCCTTTTGGGTCACAAGTGACCAGTCTGCCCTGCTGTGAGAACTCCTAGTTTGTTCCTACCATTTGTTCCCTATCAGACTGGCCTCTCTCTGTGATACTTCAGCGTTTTCTGGTGCAGGATCCAGCCAAGACGCCTTGGGAAACTGCAGGAGAGGACATCAGCAGACCGCTGCTCTCCTCTCCATATTTTCACAGACCTGGGAGACGTGAGTACTAGTTACAAAGGGTGGGGACACTTCCTTAGAACATCTCATTTACCCAAGAGTGCTAACCCTTTCCTTACACGTGTTTTCCACCGCGGAGCCCAAAGGCCAGCCTCACTGGGCGGTGTTTCTCTGGGTTGCCCCTGAGCTTGTTTTAAAGATTTGCCATACCCACGTCCCTGCTGCCCAGCCTGAATTACGTACTTGGCATCAGCTCGGGGCCAGGGCTTCTAAAGATGAGTTGCTTGTGAACAACGAACAAAACAATCTGTTTCTCTTCTTCCTTTTTCTTGATTGTTCTTGCTCGTGTCTGAAGGCTTCCTGTTTCTGCTGTGTTTGGAAAGGTCTGTGGTTTCAGTTTTCATGCGTTCACCATGCCTGTCCCATCTGCCATGAGCTTACATGTTTATGCTGGTAGGGCACATCATTTTCTTCATCTACTATGCCTGGGAACAGCCTCTGCTTTTCACTTCTTTTTAAACTTTTTACCTCCTTGTGGATTGCAAGTGTAGCTTCGCTCCATCTCAAGAGGAAATGAAAATACCCAAAGACCTCAAAATCCTTCACAAACACAGAATTTCTGCCCATCCATTACCATTACATACAGGGGTTTGGGTTTGGTTTTGTTTTTTTCAGCACTGAGTCTGGTTTCTATGTACATATATTTGATCTCAGTTGGATTATTGCAGCAAAAAAAAGAGTAAATAATGCAGTGGTGAATTACAAACGCGAATACCTTAAGACAAAACCTTCCTTAGCACAGCCCTATCAGAATCACCGCTTCCTAATGTGAACGGCTGTGATTTATGACCTTCTGATAAAGATAGCCTGATGGAGAAAAGATGCAGTTACAGGTAGGCAGGAGAGATGTCACATTGTTTATGGGTTTTGAGCTTTTATTTTGGAGCTAGAAACACAAATAGAAAAGGCTATTTGTCAGAGCCGGGTAGAAAATGAAGATATTTTCTGATAATTTTAATGTATTACCTCAAAATATTGCTAAAGAAGTTTGGTTTTCCAGCCAGAAATTTCTGATCAAGTTGCAGATGCGTTTTCTTCCAGAATATTTATATTTGTTCCTATTTATTCTGACTCTGACAGTAAGGATTACTGCGAAATGGAATGTTTTATACTTAATGTATAGGACTGTGTATCGATACTTTTGGAAGATGAAGACAGTGCAGCCTTTAGGCCTGGATGTGATAAATTGAGACTGTCTAGGGTAAGATAATTACAAACAGTTGCAATTATCATTGTTGCTCATTGAAAATCTAGGGTAATTTGCATGCACGACTGTCGGGTTTGGTTTCAAGAAGGTGAACAAGCTGGATTGACAAATTTGCTAAATCTGCTTGAGAAGCACAGTTTAAAATAATAACAATAATTAGTAGTAATATAATTGATCTATTTTGTTCTGTGCATGACAGGAATTCACTTTAAATTGAACCAGCAAATTAAAGCAACATTTAGCATACTAAACAATATTGCTCCTGAAAATGTCTATTTATATCTGCCAATAATTGTTATCTAACTCTGAAGGATGCGGCAGATTATACAGTAACCTTGCGGTGCATCAGAGAAAGGAGATTTAAATCACTGAAGAACAGCTGAAATTTTCCAATAAAAGATACCATATCTAAAACATCAAGACAGTTCACTGCAAAGCAAGTCGCCAAATAATCCACCACACCTTGTACTGTAAACAGTCGTCTTGTTTGCGTACAACGGGTTAAATGAAATACACTTAGATGGCCAAGCTGGCATCATTACTGATATTTTCTGCTTTGAAATTAAATAATTTAAACCTAGAGGTATGGGAGGAAGATAGATTGTGAAAAAAAAAGTTCGGTTTTGGGGAAAAACAGTCTTTGAAAATGAAATTAATGGAAGATGTAGCATGATCCTGGAAAAACAAGAGAGACAACTCTTGGTTTTTTCCTCTCCTTCTAGAAAGAAATATCAGGTATTTCCAGCTGCCTGTATCAAGACATATCTATGACTTTGCTCTGTCATTCAGAGTTGAATTACAATACCCCAGAGAAAGCAGTGCTGGTTTTTTGGAAATGATGGTCATGTTCAAGACTGAATAGAGAGATGAGACTCAATAAATTAAGGCTCAGTGAAGACTTGTCCAGGGCCAGGCTTGTCCTGTTCCTTGAGGAGTCCTTTTACCCCACCCTCCACTTTGATGCTCGGCCCTGTGGCTCTGCCAGCTTCTGGGAGCTTCTCTAGTGGTCAGGTGGAGGAGGTTGGCACATGGGCTTTGCAGTATGTGCCAAAGCCACCCCTTCCTAGTTTGCCTTGTTACTCACTCCAGGGTAAGCAGATCGGTGCTATAAGCTGTGACGTGTCCAAGGGCTGCTGTCCCGCAGCCCCGTGGTGACCCTCTCTGTGCAGTGCTGTCCCTCTTAAAAGAGTGTGTCTTTAATTGTCTATTATGGATACTTTCATTTTGTGAATCAAACTCTTTGACAGCACTCTTCAGTCTTGTCCCTTCCCATTCGAGGACGATCAGAGGGCTGGAGCACCTCTCCTGTGAAGACAGACTGAGGGAGTTGGTGTTATTCAGTCTGGAGAAGAGAAGGCTCCCAGGAGACCTTCTTGTGGCCTTCCAGGATCTGAAGGGGGCCTACAAGAAAGCTGGGCAGGGACTTTTTAGGATGTCGGGTAGTGACAGCACAAGGGGGAATGGATCCAAAGTAGAGGAGGGGAGATTTAGATGGGACGTTGGGAAGAAGTTCTTCCCCATGCGGGTGGTGAGACCCTGGAACAGGTTGCCCCGAGAGGTGGTGGAAGCCCCATCCCTGGAAGTTTTTAAGGCCAGGCTGGATGGGGCTCTGAGCAACCTGGTCTAGCAGGAGGTGTCCCTGCCCATGGCAGGGGGGTTGGAACTTGATGATCTTCAAGGTCCCTTCCTACTCTGATGATTCTGTGATTCTGTGATTCCCTTCCCTTATCTTTGTCTGCCCTTGCCCCTGTGGTCAGGACAGGAGGTCAACATCTACAGCACAGATAAACTCTGTTTGAGATTTGCAAAATATTGACAGGTTAGAAATTTTTAATCTTCTTTTTCCAGCATCTAACTACCAAGCCTGCTGTGACAGTCAGAGCCTCAGTGTTCACCAAGGGCAGCTCCTCTCTCTTGTTCTGGGTCACGTAGTTTCAGGTGCTGCCTCTGCTCACGTATCAACCTCCCACAGTGGGAGGTGCCTCCTTCCCACTCTGATGATGCTGGAGGACTTGACAGGCATGTTGTGGAGCAAGGCAAGCTCATTGCACCCAGGTATTTGCTGCCTCCAGGTTAGACAGCATGTGACAGCAATGCAGGAGAGGGCACATTGCAACGCAGACAGCCTCGCAGGCAAGGACTTAAAAAAAAAGACCTGCTGCTGTTCAGCCTGTGCCTTGCTTTTCCATGCACATCCAGCTCAGACCTTACTTCTAGGGCCCCTTTAATGCAGCTCTTCTCTGACAGAAAGTTATGAAAATGTAGTGCTTTCTCATGCAGGTATTTCTGTAGATTAATCGGGGAAACGTGCTGCTTTGCAGTCTGGGTTGTTGTGCAGAGCCAAGCTGATGACAGGAGCTGGATCTTGCTGCAGTTTAAGCCTTGAGGTGGAATTCACTGGGACACATCATTTAGGAAAGACCTTTTTACCCCCTTTTCTTTCTTAACATTTACAACTAAACAGAATTGCCCTGGGTTTTTCTGCAAGACAATAAAAAGAAATCTCCAGCACCAACAGCTTGTCAGTCAGACTTCTCCCTGGCAGGTGAGGTCTGGGCGAGTGTTAGGGTTTGTCACAATTTCTGATGTGCTGCCAGCCTGGAGATGAAGGTTTTAATTAGAGTGAGGCAGCCACTGTGTTGCAGTGAGATGCTGAACCCCAGCAGCAAAACCGAAAGAGCACGACAGGGCAAACCAGGGCCCAAAGTCTGTTCGGGTCAGAAACCAATCTCCTGGTGTTGGAATCATCACACCTGACTTAGACATCTACCGTGTAGATGCCTCCAGGAGAGCTTCTCTCCCTTGGTACTCAGTAGAGTTGAGTCAATAAAGTTAATGGAGCTCAGAGAGGGAGTCATCCAACCAAATGAGAGTTTTAATTTTCTGTCCTATTTTAGAAAAAGATGGATACTGTCATCAACTCTGCTGTCAGTAAGGGCTGTCTGAGAACTGGCAGAGGCTTTAACTGCAGAGCCCACACCCAGCCCAAAACAGCCCAGCTCTGTGGGTATAACGAAGAAAGTTGTTTCTACCTCCTAGACCTGGTCCCTGCTCTGTGTCGGCACAAACCGGTGTGCTGGCCGAACCTAAACCCATCAATTCAAGCAACCAACACCCTGCACCCCAATTCAAAGCCTGTTAATGTCCACAGGGGTCAGTCTGTAGACATGCCTCATCCATGGATGAGACTTTGAAGGTTCCACCCAATTCCTCTTTCCTCTGCATGGCACATCATAATATCCACCTGGTTGAAGGGAAATGCCTGGCTGAAGTGGTCAGGACGGTGCCCAAGGGTGAGCTTGAGAGGTACTGACAGATCTCTGTGGTGCACATCATACTCCACGTGGCTCCCTGCTTCATTTTAATAAGTGACTTGGTTTCCCAGGGACTCCTATTAACTGAACAAAATAGTTAATTTTGCTGATTAATTAACACAGGAAAAAGATCTGACCTTCCCGTGGAGGTAATAATGTTCCTCTTGTGCCACCACAGGAGGATGGTTTAATTCTGTGACCCCCCAGAGCAGCTCGATCATTACTACATGTTGAATATGATGATGAGATCCTCTTCCCTGAGGGGAATGTGGGTGACCCTGGGTGAGCAGAGCACACATACAAAGAAGAAATTATCCGGTTTATGCAGTCAGTAGATCAAGAGATAACAGCAGTGCAGAAATGTCATGAAGTACACGCCTGTCTCCATGTACATTAGCCATCCACGTGCCAAGAAGTTAGGATCAGAGGCATCTGGTCTGTCAAAAAGCAGAGTTAAAAGAAAAGCAGAGAAAACTTTGCCTTTTGTTCTCAGATGATTAGTGAAGCAGCCAGGGACAAAGGGATGAGATGCTTCTAAACCAACGTGAGATTGCAGCAGGGCACGGAGCCTGTGCTCCTGCGGTTTGGGACCCCATCTGAAGCCCTTGGATTGATTTACAGCCCAGTGACCTCTCCTGGGTGTTTTGCTCACCCCAAATGCCTGCAGGCAGAGGAATAAAGATTGCTGCCCAGCTTTTGATTGGGTTCTAGTTGTGAACCAAGGGGCCTCCAGCACCTTCCTCTACAGCGTTTGGTGCCGGTGATTTTGTGGCACCTCTCCCAGCGGCAGGGCTGATGGTGGCTGTGGCTCAGCGCTGGTCGGTCACCGTGAGGCTAGTCCTTCACATACCGGTCCCAGGGAGCTCTTCCCTTCCTCCAGTGTTGGTCTGCAATTAGAGATGAGGTTATAAACCCAGGCACCAATGTGATGGGCTGCATATGAATCCTTGGAAAATTAATTCAAGTGCTGCAACTTCAATTTCATCTCCTACTTCAGTCCTTCATTGTATTTCCATAAGGTCAAGAAGAGTTTGCTGGCAACTTCTTGTGATTCCTTCTCTCTATTTCTATATTCAGAGTAATTTACCTATGCAAATTCCTACCTTGATGCCCTTTATCCCTGCACGGAGTCCAGTGGCACTGGCTTCTGCAGGACAGTTCTTTCCATCTGAAGGTCAAGGACACTGACTTGCCGCCATCATCTTATTTTTGTAGAGGTCGCTATCCAAGCCTGTTGTAATACACAGAAGGCACTGCATGCCTTTTTCTCCTGTTGTACTTCAGGAATACTGAATGCCTTTTCCTCTTGTTCTATCGTCATACGGTGATAATGAATGCATTTTCAATATCTAATCTGACGGTACGTTGCTTCCTAACCAGCCCTCTAGACCTGCTACAAGGTTCTTGTAATAAATTCGACACTAGAGCTGGTCAAAAACATCTCAGATGAATGTTGTAGGGTTTTTTTTTCCCCCATAGGAAAATGCAGTCGGACTGAAATCAAAACATTTTGAAGGAAATGTGTTGATTTTGACTGGGAAGTATCAAAACAGATTGTTTCAAGTTTCTCAGTTTGTTTTGACAGTATCAGAATGTTTCATTTCCATGAGGTAAAAACATTTGGGTTTGATTTTCTCCTAGTTTAGTTTTGACTTTCACTCTCCATGAAAACACTGTATTTTGCGTGAAAAGCCTGAATAGAAGCTCATGTAAGCATCAAAATACCGAAACGGAAACACGTCAGTATTTCAGGTGTCTCGCTGCTTGCCGCTCGGCTGCCCTCCAGCCTTCCTCTCCTTTCTGCTGGCCAGCCCCAGCCCATCACAGTCACCAAAACAGAGAGGCAGAAATACATCCAAACCCACCACTGGAGCCAGAGCTGAGGAGAAGTAACCACAGCAGCTTCGGGTGCCTTTCAGCCCTGAACGTGCAACTTATTTGCTCACATGTTGGTCTTTACTGTCAACTCTTCGAGGTGCTGCTGGAATTTCCCACTCTGTGCTAAAGCTTTCTAGAAACCAGGACAGCTATGGGGCTGGAGAAATCCCACATCTTCATTTCTCACCTTACTGGGCTTCAAACACTATTAACAACTTTTATTAGTGGAAGGAAGAAAAAGTTTTTAATGTCTGTCAGTGAGGACTTACTGGCTAGTGGTGAGACAGGATATATCAGCAGGCTAAAGAAAACAATTGAAGTGAGGTAGCACGTAGAAATTAACCTTTAGAGAATAGAAGCAGATAAAATGACTCCTCTTCCTCAGCCTATCTGTATCACAGGCTGGGGATTCATTGCTCTGTGATGCTCATTACCATGCTATAAAGCATGGAGAAAATTAGTAGGTAGCTTGAAAAGTCCCAAGCATTAAAATATTTTATTTCTTGGGTCCATTTTCTGTTCTGCTTTCCTATTTGCTTGCTGATTTCCCATACAGCTTTTTCTAGGCATTTGGGGATGTATTTGCCTCTTGAGCATCACCCCGACTTGAAAAACAAACCAAGTTTGCTTCTGAAGTGGCTTCTTTTCTATATCTCAGCCATGTCTGGATGACCTGTAGTGCTTTAGGTAAAAGAGACGAGGGTTGAATGACCCGTGAGCTCAAGCTGCAGCTCTGCTGTTGGTGACGATATTGCTCACGTGTCTCCTTCTCTCTCACACCTTTGAGGTTTTTTAGGAGGTTTAGTATTTTGGAGACTCCTTTCTTGCAGCAGCTTAGGTTAAAACTGGCTGAGACCTTAATGTGTTCTTAGAGAAAGAAAGATCCCATAAGCTTTTCTGCTGCGAAACATGAAGATTTTACAGGGGTGTTAGTGGCTGCGTGCCTGACCGCAGCGGGAGAGAGGATGTGTGATGGGCTCGGGTGGCAAAATGCCCAAAAGCAGAAAGCAACAGGTCAGAGGACTCCTGCAGAGAGCAGCAGGAGGGGATCAGGACTTCAAAATCGTGCGCAGAGTCCCTTATCACAAGCACAAAGAGCACAAGTACAGCTTCTTCTCAGACACAAAGCAAATCTCCAAGTACCCGGAGGCTTGTCCATGGTTAATTTAATGGGTCCAGCTCAGTCCCTCATCCCACACGGCTGAGATCAATGGGTCATATGGAGTGCAAGTGTTTTATGGATACATTGAGAGTGTGATATTGGCTGGAGTCTATTAAACAAGCAAAGGCCCCAGCATAGTATCTCCTCTCCGGCGCAATTAAAAGTCAGTTAGCGTGCGGTTTTGGTCATGCGGTTGGACCTGATCCCTTGGCCTCTCCCCTGCCACACACCGCGGGACAGGGAGTCTCCAACAACAAACAGTCTTGGATAAATCACAACATAAATGCACATCACTGGGTTAAAAAGGGGAAAAAAAGAAAGACTGAGAGAGAAAGAAATGGGGCTGGGGACTTGAGAGGAAACCAGCACCTCATTGAATTGTAATTCTCTGGTCCCGGTGAAAGCCCAAGATTATTCGTAGGGGCTCTCTCAAGTTCATAAACACTTTTATTTGTAGTTTCCAATTTGACTTTGTTCAAACTGGAGGGTACAAAAGCGTTCCTGTCGCTAGCTGCTGATTCTGCTACTTCTCCAAAAAGAAATGGCTCCGTCTTTTTTTGTGCGTGCCTCATAAAATAGGGATTAAGAGCATTTTTTTAAACATAGTTTTTGTAATAGTGCAGCCCCAAACCCCTTCAATCAGCAAACTTTAGCACGACTTGACAGACTAAACTGCCATTCCTTAACCCACAGGACAAGAAGTGCCATTTGCACATGGTTGAGTGGCGAGCGAGAAAGATTCATGGCGCTTGCTAATTGCCTTTGGCTCTGCGCCACCGCACAAACACTTCAGCATCGACTGCATTTCTGTTCCCGATTCCATCTTGGTAAATGTCTGTTTCTGTATTTCAATGACTCAGGAGTGCATGTAGCTGGAATTCTTTTAGAAAGGTGGGCAAGGAAAGGACGAGTGGCTGTAACTGGAAAGGTAGAGGTAGGAAAAGTTCTTCAGGAACGCTCATGAATACACCAGGAGCTGAGAAGAGAGCTCCTGGGCACAAAGCTCGTGTTGAAACCTACTTTACCATAGGTCTGGGTATTCAGTTCCTCATGTCTCTGGGTATTCAGTACTTCATGTCTCTGGGTATTGAGTTCTTCATGACTCTGGGTATTCAGTTCTTCATGTCTCTGGGTGTTCAGTTCTTCGTGTAAAAGCAGCGTGAACAGGGAGTTAACGTGGAAAGAGCATGTTAGCCGTCGCATGGAAGAACTTCTCTTGCCTTCAATATTCTACCCTCAACCATGTCTCCCAGTGCTGTCAGTGGTATCTAAATGTATCTGAGATGTCCACATAGGATTGGCAAATAGGGCAATTATGAAGGGTGCGTGCCATCCTTAAGTGACTTGCAGCAGCCCAGCGTGAATACCTGAGGTAGATACCCTTTCAGATGACCCTGGGCATCAATGTGGGCTTCTGTAACCATCCATCCAAGCTCCTTTTCTGCCTGCAGATAGGACCCTAAATCAACTCAAAGCTGAGCCAAGTTTCAGCTATGCTTAATTCCCTATCTGATCCCTCAGAGCTGGGTTGGGGATAGCTCCACCAGCCCTTGTCCATTGTCTAGAGTACTGCATAAAAAAGCACCAGGGGAAATGACCAGTTCTGGACTCAGGGCTAGAATCTGCAGCAAACAATACAAACAAGGGTTGTGAACATTCAGACTAACTGAAACCACTGACCAGTCCTTCTTGAAATCAGGGAGAGGCAGGGGAGAGTCCACCTTCAGGTTCATTCAGTGGAGAGAAAGATGAAGATATCGGCAATGGGATGAAGAACATGGTTGTCCAGCGAACACAGGCAAGAGGCCAAGGTGAGGATGCAAGGAGGTAATGAGCTGCTTCATTGCCAGACTCTGCACTTCTCACAGGGCAATCCTGATATTTTACGCACTTTCTAAATTCTACAAATAACTTTCAAAAGAGAACTGAGGTGCTTGGCACGAGTCTTCCTGAAGAACTACACTGTATTTCCAGTTCTCTGCACTATCTCCTTTAGAGCCTCATGACAGAAACTGTAGTCATTGATAAACTTAATCTGCTCATTTCTCCAGGGCAGAATCCTGTAAATAAGTGAGATTCTCTCTCCTTCTCCTGTTTGTTTTGTCATTCCTCCGGACAGGATGATAGATTTTGATTTCCTGTATCCTTCCTTTTCATTGATGGTCTTTTGTGGAGAAATACGACTGCATTTTCTTTGAATGGCCTTAATTGAAAGGATGGCAAATGTCATGACTGGAAGTGCAGGATATGAAGTATGACTACACTTGCACATGTACACTGCTAACAATACAAAATGTATGATTATATAGCAACAATAAGCTGTCATGGTAATAGCCTGACGTCGACTGTAAGTACCGATTTCCGTATATTATGTGCTATCTACCCTGCAGGCAAAACAGCACATACGGGCCTTAAACCAGGAACAATGAGGATTTGGCAAGTTTGTTTAAATCCACAGAGGATCAATCAAACATGAATTCTATGAAGATAATGTCAAACTGAGTGATGAGTTAGGCTGGGGAAAATTCACAGTGAGAAGTGACGTTTCCCAGTGGAGGACAGGTCAAGCTAAAGCTCCATGCGCTGAGCAGACAGACCTGAAGCTGGTCCACCAAAAAAAACCTTGGAAACAAGGCTCCTGAAAACTCTGGAGCTTTTCAAATGTGGGACACCATGGGACATTATAGGACTGCACGAGCACTGTGCGGTGCTGCCAGCGTTTGTGGTCGCTCACTTTTCTAGAAATAACTGCAGTAGCTGGGGCATTCATTGAGAAGTTGGGAGGGTGACATGCACGTCCTTCCCATCTGGTTTTAGTGTCCACTTCTCATCCCCAGGCCCTCCTCAGTGTCCTCTTCAACTTCTTGTAATGGGACCCACTCACCTGCTGTCTCGTACCAATGCATTTAACAGTTAAATGGCAGAGTAGGAGCACTGCTCAAGAAAGACCATGCTTTGTGTTTTAGGGCCGGATCACCATCTTATAATCTGAGTGTATTAGATGAAAGATGATCCTCTTATTCTCACCATGAATTACTTTGCGCGTTGTCACTTCCAGCTCACAGCTTGCATTCATTCAGGAGGATAATACAGAAATAGCAGGTGGCTCCTGTGACCTTAAACCAGTCTGTAGCTTTCTTACATTTCTGGGGGGGAAAAAAAAAAAAAAAAGAGAAAAGAGCGAGTTGTGCAATGGCATGAAGACTTCTGAGAGACGGGAGGAATAATGAGGAAAATTGTCAATCACTTGGCTGGACAGAGAAAGACTTCTCCATCCTCCAAAGGCTCCTACCAGGGATATGTCAGTGATAATAAGTCTTGCCTACATTACCAGGGACAGCCTGAAAATATAACTATACCTCTGTGTAGTTCCTCATCCTGCTATAATAACTGGGACAAAACAAACAGGAGTTCAGGGTGATACCAGTCTTAGAAAAGAATTAGCTCTGACTCCAAGTTTAAACCACAGCCGGTCTTTCTTCATGCCTTTGACTAATTAGTATTAAATCGAAACAGTTTGTTCAGCTCTTTAATGTGTTTCCCCTTATTTTCAAAGGAAGATGTATTTCTCTCTCTTCTCGATTAAAAGCTTTTTTTAGCAAAAAAAAAAAAAATCTACAAATGTCTCGATTCCCTGCTTTTTTGTAACTGCTTAGGAAAGAGCTTTCATAATAAGCGTAAGAGATTCATGCGTAAGGCAACACAGATTTGATCTGTGAATATCTGCTTGAAAATGGTCTTCCAAGTCTTATCAGATCTATTCAGATCAGGTATCAAAACACTGTGTGCTACACACATCTCCATACAAGCCATCGGTAGGGGAAAGGGCCGGATCTGTGGTGGTAGCGTTCGCTGACAGCCAGTGAAAGCATCCTCTGAGAAATCATTCCTGTATGTAAAATCGGACTGCGGTTTCATGTGGCCATTTTTTTGCTTTGAACTTCCCAGGGCTTGCTGATAGGAAGAAGCAAGAGCAGGCAGAGGTTCCTACTTGATCTGGTTACCTCTTCTGTCACGTCACGTAATGACTTTTGCCACATGTCAATCACACAGAAGGACTGAGTTCAGTCTCTCCTGAGGTCTTCTTACACAGCCACCCAGAAGTCAGAGGAGAGCCTATTTGTGTTTGCAGGTGCATCTGCAAACTCTCAAGTCTTTGGGGGACATAGAACAAATACATTCTTCTGAGAGGGAAACCAAACAAATGAGATAATCACTGGCTTTGTTTGTGGAAGTATGAGATAGCATAGCTGGCTTTAGGAGCACAGCTGCTCGCCCCAGCAGCAGGAATAATCATCCTTATTGAGGAGGCATGTTGACAGAGAAGGGCAGATGTAGAGGTTGTGAGCTTTGCGGCCATGCTCATCTGTCTGGGTGACGGCAAAAATGATGGGAGGCGCTATGAGAGATTACAGCCAACACCTTTATCTTCATGGAGGGGACTGCAGTCGATTATTTCATTAGCATCATGAGGTCCCTGCAGCATTACAGTTTGGTTTGGTCTGGTCTTTCTTCCAAGGCTCCAGTGACCAAGAGCTGCTTTGACTCACTTAGTCTTCAGAGACTGTGAAGAAATTTCACTATGAGAGTGCATTTCGTGCCGGAGCTGAAAAACAGTGTGCTCATAGCACACTGTGTAGTCCCTCAGACTCTGCAGAAGATAGCAAACATTTCCACTGCCAGCTGGCAGAGTACTGCCAAAGGAAAAGCAAACGCTTTCCTCATCCTACCTGATGTAGGAAGAATGACTGTAATCTGTACGTATAGATGCAACATGACACTAGTTCAGAAGAAGACCTGGATTTTCAGACAATTGCTTGAGAGAAGGGCAGAGGCAAATCCTTGCACATTCATGCCCCAGGCTTGCAGTTACCAGTCAAACCAGCTTGGTCACCTGTGATGTCTGGAGGTGGAGGGCAAACCAACACACTCACAGCCTTTCTTCATTTGTTGCCCAACACTCCCACTGTGGTTGCACTTACTCTAGAGCTTGGCATTGAGTCTTCTACTGTCCAGACTTGAATTACCACTGACAGACACTACTGATGGAAATCAGGGAGAGCTGCTCCAGCAGGCAGAAGCTTACCAAGAGAAACCTTGCTACCAAGAAAGGTGAAATGCAGTGCTGTAGAGAGGTTTTTAAAGACACCAACATGGTAAAGGACAACCTCCACTCAGGGTTGCAAGAGCAGCAGGTTCTCATCTGTCTGGTGCTTTCAGGTTTGCTCTCAGGGGTCTCAGCTCCTTCTCTCCAATCAAGCACTGAGCCCATCTGAAGGAAGATCCTTAGAGGTTTAGAGACTGGACAAGTCTGGGCAGTTGTTTTACAGCTATGTCAAAAGACATTTCTGTGACAGCAGGATGATTCCCTGCCAGTTTTCAAAGACTTAGTCCAAGTGCTAGAGGCGTAGATTTTCTCAAAAAAAAATTGTTGTATTTGTTTACCATGAATGAAACTATTTTTTTCCTAATCTTGTTCATATTGATCTCTCCTATGAAACAAAGGAACATGTAATCAGCTTTTCTATATATCACAGGCTGTTAAAGGTCACCCAGATATCCACATCAAGCCAAAATACAAATTATGGCTAATATTTGATATCTAGAGACAGAATATATCTGTTGCAGACAAGGACAGAAGAGAGAAGGATGTTATCAACATGTTTTTAGATTTATAGAATAGCAGAGAAAAACTCTGCACCTACATAATTTAATGGACCGTACTTTTCACCTCTCTTGATGGAGCTATGTTGAGTTCCTTAAGCTTCACATCATGAAGTGGTTTTACAGACCTGGGTGCTTTGAGAGCAGGTTTGTTTGAATCTGTATCACACCAAGAGCTGCAGGGGCAAAATTGTGCAGTTTTGTTCTGAGCTCTTTAGGAGAAGTCATCTTCCCTGCCTTTCATGTGACTGGTGTAACCTCCAGTCCCTGTTCCTAAGAGCATATTCTTTCTGCGCTAAAAAGAATGTTTTTTTGGAAGGTGAGAAGTTGTGAGGAGGAGCAATAGCACACCAAGTGTCAGTCTTTCTCCATTCTTTGAGAAAATTAACCATGAAATACAGCACAGAGCTATGGGACAGAATAACAGAAAAGAAAAAGATTACTAAACAGGTGAAAATTCAGTCCAGGTATGGCTCCGGGTATTAGCAGGTGGTAGGAATAAAAGATGATGAATGCAGAGATAGACGTCGTGCCTCTTGATGTATCAAGATGAAAACACTCACTCTGTACGGTGAAGTCAAGTACTTATGTCTGTCTGTTCTCCAGGAACTTTTGGAAAGATAATTCTGCTTGTGTTTGGTTGTAATTGAAGCCAGGCTGTATAAAAATCATTAGGACCTGCACGCTTTTTATTATCTGATTTTTTTCCTCATGGTAATGGATCCCAGATTACTGTAAACCAAACAAAAAGAGCTGGAGGGAGAGCTGGAGGGATCTCTTCCCTTGCCAATGCTGAACTATTGAGCATCTAATCATAACCAGAAGACAAGAGCCATTCGATGTTGAGCTTGGAGCGGGGTGAAGGAATGAAAGAAAGGGAGGACGAAAGAGAGGAAGAAAAAGAAAAAGGATCCTTAGTTAGATCCTTGTTTACCTTCCCAGCTGGGAAAGACCTGCTTTCTGATGGGCATTGCACCTTATCCAGGTGAACATAAGTGGATGTAGCCTCTTATATTCCGTACACAAAAGGTATATTTCTACTAAATGATATCCCTTACAACTCGTGCAGCGCTGCTGGCCATGAGTGCCGTTCAAATGTTCATCGCTACACGGGGCAGAGGTCAGAGCCAGGAGGGGGACCCGATGCAAGTCGGTCAAGAAGACAAAAGAAGTTTTGTCTCATTATTATGGAGCAGGGAGAGAGGTGGATGGGAACCTGGGGGACATCAAGGATGGGGGACATTGCTGCACAGTGGTTTTGCACAGAAGACAAGCAAATACCAACGATTTCAGCAAGCTGAGAGCAATCCTTTGGAGAGCACTGGGCACATAAGAAAGCCAGTTACAGTCCTCTGTGAGGACTGGTGTCTCGGAGCTCATCTGGAGCTTGGCATTGAGAGGAGGGGAATGCCTAAGGCACACACGAGTATTTATGTAGCTGGAGAAAAGATGAAATCTTCCCTTTAGTGCATCTCTGGCTTTTGGTGAGCCAACTGCTCCAGTGTTGTTTGTGTCCCTGTTTATTGACAGTCTATTAACCTCTGGGTGGAATGATAGGCCTCAGCAACTTCACAGTGGCCTTTACACTGTTTGCAGTGAGTGCTAAATACCACAGCAGATAATGTTATTTATTCAGCACGTTGCTAATGTCGGATTAAAATGGGACCCCCGTCTGGAAATGGAGAGAACCCCCTGCAAGAGGCCGGCATGAATTCATTACAAATCAGTGCTGCTCGAATAAAGCATCTAGGGAGAATATCGAAGCAGTGACCTTCATACAAAATGTATCGCGTAACACTTTCTATTAAAATAATCATAAACACAGTAAGCAGTAAACAAAACAATCAAAATGTGTCTTGGAAATAAATGCAGAGAGGGGATGGTGGCTGGAAGAGGGATTAAATTTCCATTTAGGTATTACAGGCAATGAAGGGTGGGGGTTTTTTTTCTTTTTTTTTTCTTTTTAAACAATGTTTCCAAAATCAATAACGGGAGGAGGGAAATGGTGTGATTAGTAACATGGTGAGTAATTGCACCAGTTTGTCACCACTCGTGTTCAGTGTTAGAACATCTATTACGAAAGGAAGCTGTTGGAACCAGCCCCAGTCAATATTTGTCCATACAGAAAAAAAATCCCGCCGTCTGGCTAAATTTCTGTGCGTTTTTTTGATCCGACGCTTTGCCTCTGCCAACATCTGTCCTTCTCATCATGATTAGACCAACAGGCTTCAAGATCAAATCACCGTGGTGCCGGATGACACACGTACACGCAGAGGAAGGCGACGCCGTTCTGTGATCTACGTGGTGGGAAAACGGCGCTAGACAGCGACTTGCCGAAGGGCAGCCAAGCAAGGTGGAAGAGCTGAGCACTGTCTCAGACCCCTGCACCCCCGACAGGGGCCGTGGCAGAGTCAAAGACAAAGGAAGAGACTCTTTCTGTCTTTCTGAGATGCTGCAGTCTCACTTTCATTTTCAGACGTAAGTCTTACAGCGTTCAGACCCACGCTGTTAGGAAAAGTGATGCCCTGGAGGAGAAGGCAAGCTGCCTCGTGCTTCCTTAGTGCATCATGTAGAACTAGCAAAGGCCAGCATCTACTGAAAATCGCTGCTCACTGCCAGTTACATCAGGCTATGATTAAAAATGAAGAGCATGCCTCGAGCAGGAGCAGTAAGTGCTCATCACTGCCATACTATCTAGCTTATGGGTCTTGCAGGGGTCTCCTTCCCCATCAGCAATCACCAGATGGTTTTACCACTGCCCAGCTTCCTTTGATCCATTTAGAAGGCATTCTAGCTTCAGCAGACCCTTGTTCTGTTCTTTCCCTCTGTTCTTTCCCTGATTTTCCACGTTTCTTCAAAATCTTCAGTTTTTCCTTCCAGACCTGTCCCACAGTCCCTCGTACAACTACCCGCAGAGTATCTCACCTGTAGTTGCTCCAGTCCCTGATTTTCTGTTCTGTACACAGGGGCATTGCCTTTGCTCTCAGCTGAATGATATCCCCACCAGCTGGACATCCAGCCTTTGTCAAGAGACCTGCAAAACCAGGGGAAAGATCTCAGGATTCAGGATGGAGTTTGTTCCTGCTGTCTCAGTCAACTCTCCCACCCTTACCCCACCAACTCGGAGCGCACTGATGTTTTCATTCCGCATCCACCTCATTGCTGTTCCTGCAACTCCACTCTGCCTTCATTTCAGCCTTCAACATAATCCTTAGGAAAACATTCATTTTCAGTTTGGTCCTACCTAGATTAGCTACAATCTCTAGCTATACAAGGAAAGAACGAGGAAGACCTGAGGCTCTGGAGACAGTCTTTTGTTAGAGATTTTAATATATTTTTCAAGTTCTGGGTAAGTTTGAATTTCTCCATTTTCTCTCTGTTTCCTGACCTCTACGTCGTATCTCTCTTTGATGATCAATCTTTATTCTATCTTTTCTGCAGGTTCTCAACTTACTGCTAATATATTTTTAGAGACAGTTAGTCAGCCTGTCACAACTGGAATTTTTTGCAGATGCATTTTCCCTGTTATTTGTCAGGCAACTTCCAAACTGCCTCAAAGTTCTCCAGCAAGTTTCTAACTGGATTTCTGCAAGTTTTCCCATGTGAATTATAGAGGGATCTACATTTATTTCCTTCCTCTCCAATTTCAAATGACCTTCTCCCAGCTAGCCAGCAGTTATTTTCTGTGACCAATTCATTAGCTAGAACCAATTCTAAAATGACAATGAATTTGTTGAATTGGATCCTATCTGAAAAAAAACCCCAAACTTATCAGATCCACAGTCCTATCTACAGGTCTGGGGTTGTTCTCCTGACCTCCTCTTTCCTCTGTGTGCCAACCTCAGGGGTCCCAGGCTGTCCTCCATCTCTGGCTGCATCCCCAACACCCATATCTTTTCCCCCATGAGAAGCCCCCAGTGATGCTGTAGTTACAAAGCAGTGCCCACCACATGTGCACTACCAGAAATGTTCTTCAGTCTTCTCTGTTCCCTTATACCATCTCATCAGCTGCCATTTTATTCCCTCCTCTGCCCTCATCTGTAATAAAAATGTTAATGGTATGATCTCATCTAAGGGGTTTTTGCCTTCCTTTAGTGGCAATGCTCAGTGAATGAGGCAGCTCTGACATTTGCTTTTAGACTCTCTTTTCAGTGATCCCATATCACTGAAAATCATTCACCCTAAGAAACCCCCTTTTTTTTTTAACTGAGTGTTAGCAATGGGTAACCATAGATGCTTTCCTTCTGATTAGCACTAATGAATCTAATAGCCTGCTTTTATCAGTATTCCTTCACATTATATAGTTTATTGATGTACTTTGGTGCCTATTTTCTCTAATGAAAGCTATGAAATTGCATATCTATCATGACTAAGTAGTGATGCAACTCAGAGGCAACTTTAATTGTTGATGAGAAGGTGATCCTAGAAGCAATACCTACAAAAAGCCATAGAATTATTTTTTCCTAATAGCTAACTCCCTTTCACATAAAATCCAAACTGATAAAGGAAAATACATTTTCATACACAGCATAATTAGTTTGTGGAACTTCTCACCCCAGAAAGTCACTCAGCTCAATGACACTTCAAGGTGAAAAAAACCTCAGGCATTAAATAGGTAGTCAGAATCCCACATTTATTCCGGCTGTGGCTGAAAAGGGTTTGGAAGTGATAGGAAGCTGCAGATCTCAAGCGTGTTACTCTCTTCCAGAGATCAGGATGAGTCTTAAGGTGGGACAGGAAAATATCTAAAGACTGAGGGCCATCTATCACTGCCTGAAGTATCTGGTGAGAAGCGAGGTCAATAACTAGCTGAGCATCTGACTCACCAAAGCTTGGATATCCCCATAGCTGCAGTTTAACTCCAATCTGGTGAACGTATTTCCACAGGGAAGAAAAAGTCTTAATCATTTAAGCTGCCGCTGCTGCATCCTCCTCTTTATTATGAAATAGCTTCCTTTAATTTGTAATACATTAAGATGAGGTTTTTATAATCCTTATTTATGAGATGAACTCAGCTTATGACATTAGAATAAATGTAATAAAACAACTGGCACGTTTCAGAAAATTGTGCCGTTTCATCTAAACGCTGTATTTTAATTTAAAGAAAACACTGGGATCTTTGTAAAACCTGAACTTCTGATTTTTGTAAAGCCAGAACTTTTTTCTCGTATTTTTTTTCTCAAATCAGTGGGGTTTGGTGCTGAGGTTTTTAAGCAAAGAAGAGGGTGATTTTTAAGGGCTAAATGATACTGGATGAAAATGTGTTTCTAGCTGAGCAGCAGGACAGGATGGGGGCTGAGGGCCTATGGTTGTTCAGAGTCCTGGTCAATGCAAAGGTGGGGGATTCAGGTGATGCCTTGACACGTGTCCAGCAGCTAATCCAAACCCACCCTGGTTAGAAATGCACATTCCTAGCTGGGGGTCACCAGCAACCAATTTTTACAATAATCCTGACTCTGGGGACAGGCTTTTGACCATTTGAGGTGGTTGTCCCTATAACATTACTGGTCAGAAGTTCACTGGACAAACCGAAGTGGCTTTTGTTCAAGAGGCAGAGAGTGAATATTCTGGTCGTGGTGCGGGCAAAGAGACAAAGACTTCGTAGCACTTTCTTTGGGGTTTTTCCCTAATTCCTAGCATGACTTACAGCTCCTGTGCCTTGCTTGGCCCCGGCCTGCACTGGGGGGACACAGAGGACCTGCGTCCTCCAGGTCAAGCCAGCTGTGCCACATCTGGCAGGTGTCACAACTGCAACGGAGTAACCCTGACATCTAGTGGCTTCCAGAGTCCAAATCCTACACATTCCCAAGCCCAGCGGAGTGAGAGGCTGAGCAGGAGACAGCACAGGCTTTCTCCAAAGGCCACCTTCCTTGGATGCAGCCAGCAGCCTTTCCACAGGGCAGGAAAAGATACCAACAACCATCACTGTTCTGAGGGATTTTGGTAATGATATCGTTAATAAATCGCTTGGTCCCTGTTGTTCTTTCAACAGGCTGCTGGGTTTTAGCGCTCTGGCTCCAGAAGTTCCTGTGCCAGGGCAGCCAGCCCATGGCAGGGCAGGTGAGCTTGCCTGGGAAGCCTGTACTTGTCTGAGGGATTCTTTTTCATGGCCTTCTTGGGAAGCCAAAGTTTGGGACAATGGATTTCACTGGACAAAGATCTGTGCTGTGCAGCCTCCTGTGCCTGGAAATGCTCCAGCAACGTTAGAGGGACAGGCAGGAGGAGGTACCAAGCAGGAGGAACAGGGAGTTTTTAATGTGACCTCTTCCCATAATAATGGAGAAGGAGAAAGAGACACTCTGTAAATCTGAACGGAGCCCTCAGCTTCCCACTCTTGCTGCCAAGGTGGCTTTTGTAGGAAGTGTTTTATAACAAAGCCTTCTCTGAACAGAACCACACGCTGTCTGCTCTCAGCAGGGAGTGACAGAGATGTGCTCTTTGGAGATGCAGGTTATCTGGATGTCCTCTTGCAGACAGTCAGGAAAGACAATGTCTCAGTGCACTCTGCTTTTGGCATCCCTGTCCCCTGGCTGTGCCACCAGCTGCGTTTCCAAAGCCTGCTGCCTGCCTGCTGCCACATCTCCTAGACACTGCCTGGGTCCCCAGATGCTGCTGCCTGCACCTCCAAGCTGGAAATCTTCCCCACGCTCCCCCGGGCAACAAAATAATCACAGGGAGAGAAACCACCCAGAAACAGCGGCAGTGATGGCAATCAGGTAGTAGCAATAGGATTTTTTTCATACCGCTTCCAATGAACACAGTATTCCTGTGTTTTCCTGGCAAATAGAAATGTAGGTCCTGCAGCGTCCGCTGGGCAAAGAAATTCACACAGGAGCAGCTTGAGAAGCAGGAAAAAAAAAGAGTGAATAGTAATTACAGAGAGATTCATGGGGGCTGGTGTTCTCGTCGCCAGTCCCCCGGTACCTGCCTGCACGGCAGCATTGCAGGCAGGGGCCAGGGAGAAGCTAAAGGATGGCGTTCACACTTTTGCCACTGTTTTTCCCTGCTGACACCAGGTTTCTCAGTGATGAGGGGAAGCCGTGACCCCCAGGTTCCAAGGCACCTTCAGCAGTAAGCCCTGTAAGCCCTGGGTTTGCCACAGACCCTGTACCATCAGCTGGAGAGGGCTGTCATGGGGCCGCGGTCTTCCCAAAACCCAAGCTCTGTGCCCACAAAGGCCAACACAGGGCTGGTAGCTACCTAAACAGGAGAGGTATGTCTGTGATGGGGTGAGGTGGATCACAGCCCTACAAGTGAAGGACATGGACCTGACAGAGTGAGTCCAGAGGAGGGCTGTGAAAATGCTCAGGGGGTTGGAACACCTCTCCTACAAAGACAGGCTGAGGGAGCTGGAGTTGTTCAGCCTGGAGAAGAGAAGGCTCTGGGGTGACCTAATAGAGACCTTCCAGTACCTGAAGGCGCTACAGGAAGGCTGGAGAGGGACTGTTCCCAAAGGCCTGGAGCGACAGGACAAGGGGCAATGGTTTTAAACTAGAGAAGGGCAGATTTAGATTGGATGTCGGGAACAAGTTCTGTCCCATGAGGGTAGTGAGACACTGGAACCCAGGGAGGGAGTTGAGGCCCCATCCCTGGAGATATTCAAGGTGAGGCTGGACAAGGCTCTGAGCAACCTGCTCTAGTTGAGGATGTCCCTGCTCCCTGCAGAGGGGTTGGACTAGATGACCTTTAGAGGTCCCTTCCAACCCAAACCATTCTATGATTCTAAGTGCACTGTAACACTTGGTGCACATCAATAAGCCCTTGTGGACATCTCCATAATTCTGAATCACTGCCTCCTTCTCCCTGCTGCAGCCAGTGGGAGACAAATGAACCCCAGCCACTCAACTCCTTCCAGCTGTGGCTTTCACAAGCAGCTTTGGGACAGTCAGACCTTGTTGGGTACATGGAATCCTCCTTGCGCTGACACCCATGGCAGCATTTCCACCGTGCTGGTTGCTCCTGCTGTGCAGAGGACAGCGGCACTCACCTCAGAACATGAAATCTCAGTACACGAAGGCTATACCACAGGGAAGAACTCTCCCAGAACACATCCCAATTTTGAGGATATGAGGATTAAAATGAGGATTTACTCTGAGGACTGTTAAGGGATGCTCTTCCAGGAGCTTGTGCTGCCCAACTGTCTTATTTGCATCTGACCCTTGGCCTCACCACATACAGCTCATCCTCCCATGACATAGCAAGGAGATGGTGCTGCATTTGCAGGGGGTTTCTGCACCTTGGTCCCTGCATCAAAAGCAAGGCTGTGAATGTCCCAGGGGGAAAAAAAGGATGGATGTGATGAGGGGCATGAATATGGGCAGCTAGTGTTTTGTCCCATCCCCACTGTCCTCTCCAACAAGGTCCCTGGAGAGGGTCGCCATTTCTGCAGCCGACATGAGCTGCTCCCCCTCTTCTCCTGCCGTTTCCTCTCCCCGTGTGGAGGATTCGCCGTGATTTTCTACTTACTTCCAGCTGTGTTTACAGTCACAGGATTTCTTACTTCTCATGAAAGTCACTCCCAGGGTGAAATTTGAGTTTGTAAATTATTAAAATGTTATCAAGAGCATGCAGGCTTGCCCATTTCTTTTTTTTTTTTTCCTGTTGGTGAATAAGCTGATGTATAATTCAATTTTCCCCCCACAGTTTCTTCAGTAATACTTAAAAATTATACACACACACACACACACACAGATCCAAACCTTATTTCCATTTACTTCGAAGTCTCTTTGGGCCAGAGGCTTTATCTTCCACTCTTCCTGCACAGCGCAGAGCAAACTTAGGGTATTGTCATTATATGAATAATATATAGTAATAATAAATTCAGAATTCTTAGTTTCTGAATATGTCTTCATAACACATTATTTTAAAAGCTTGTTTCTGAGAGAGAAAGTGCAGATGAGAGTACATATATGGTACACAGTTATTGCCGTTCGTTATGCAGAGCAAGAACCAATTCTTCTATTTACAGTTTGCTGACAGTATCTCCTTTACAAAAAAAAATAAAAATCCTGCTTATAATTTTGCTAGATTTTAATTCTTTGGGCTGAAACTTCCTTGGCTGGGTGCCTAGAAGGGTTCAGCTTTCCTTGAAAAGTGAAGTAAGCAAAATCTCGCTTTTCCCTTCTCACTTTTAAACAGTTTTACAACCTTGAGGAGTTTCCATGCTCCAGGGAAAAAAAGTCCACACTGTTTGGCAGAGCAGCTGAGGTCAGTGGTGGCCACTTGGAAATTCACCCAAACTTAGTCCAAGATAATAGCTCCTGAAAAAGCCATTTCTGTAGCTGTTTGTTGGGGCCAGGAAGATGAAACCTCAAAGGCTGGGCTCTAACCAAAGGAGAAAGGCAATGAAGAAATGGGAAGAAGGGAGAGAGCACAAGATGAAAGGGTTTTAGATGCCAAGGAACATGACTCGAGATGAGGAGATAAAGCTGGGAAAGGGTGAAGGAAGACACAAGAGCCATCTTTATTTATGAGCTCCGAGATTCGTTGGAAAGAGAGTGCTGTTTCTTTGCATCGGAAGCTGCTCTTCCCACCCTCAGCTCGAAGGTGTCCTAGGCACACATGTGCACACGCTGATACATGACCGAAAGAGTGAGTGCTGTAATGAAATGTTGAGAAATAAGGTGTCGTTCAGACTCCGTCCCTAGCCAACATGATGTGAAAGTTCTTCCAACAGGACTCATCCTCCCCGTTCCAGGAAGCTATCTTCATACTTCCTAGAGGTCAACAGGCTTTTCTCCACTGGAAATCACCCAGTTTAGGATATTCAGCTTCCAGAGGGCTACTGCTCCATGTGCAGGGTGAGGAACTCCATCCCTGGCTCTGCTGATCCACCAGTCATTTGCAATCCCAAATAGGGTCTGCTGGAGAGGTGGTTTGAACTAGCTGCACTAAAACTGCAGGGACACATGATGTCTCAGACAGCTGGGTGGCAGAGGAGGTCCCCTCAGCTGCTCAGACCTTGTGGAAGTCTGGGCTTTGCTTTCTCTGGCTGATCATTCACCCTTTGCTTCATTTCTTTTTCCTGTTCAGCAAGTTTATTGCACAATGTCTAGACCCTAACCTAAGATGCCTTCAACAATTACATTTTCCCAGCTCCACAATGCAAGCATGCTCCAGGTGTCCTCCCATGTGGCAGGAGATTCTCCTCACTAGTGGTATTTCCTGACCAGAACTGACCCAATGATTTCTACCCCAAAAACCTTTTTACCTCATCAGCTTCATGCTAAAGTAGGACCTCTGATGGAGCGTGTGCTAGGAGATGTAGTCATATCTACTCTAATCTCGTGTCCCCCAGGGAGCTGCTCTAATCCATTTGCTGCAGCAGTGTAAGCTTCCAGCAGGTCATCCAGCCGAGGAAGGGGCTTTTCTCGTAATTTAAAGTTTTTCCTGTGCCCCAGAATCCAAATCTGCAGGTCTTTCGAACAGGCCACCAGGTGTTTTGGTGGCACACTTTGCAGAGCTGACACATGCGCTCAGTTGCTCCCCTCCCAAGGCTAAAACAGCATCCTTGAGGGAAGCTGGAGCATTAGCAGAAGCTTTTCCCATTACACATCTGGCAAGACTGGTGCTTTGGGAACAGCAATGACATGCTTATGTGCAAATTCTACCCAGGAACACATTTTATAGTGAAATGTAGCTTGCTGAACTCTCATATGTTTGGTTTAAGAGGCTCAAAGACTGCCAGGAAGCTCAGCAGCAAACGTGGGCTGTCCATTGACACATAGTAGTGTGATGCCTGCAGTAGAAACAAAATTCAGAGAGGCTGATGTATGGGGCTGTAATTAACGTGAAGGAAGTTGTACACAGCTTTCGGAGCAAAGAGCACCCAGCCAGTGAGGATCAACTCCCAGGTCAGCCTGACATTCGATGTCCTGTGGGCAAACATTTCTAACAAAAATTGGACTCCACCTCCAGAAGAGACTTCATAATCAAAACTGATGAGGTGAGGAGACTGTTGACTGTCTCCAACAACAGCAATGGATACTACCATTAAAGACAAGAAGCGAAGGGTATTTTTTTTCTCTTGCTAATGGAAACCAATCTATCAAGATGTTTCTTACGTTGCTGAAATAACAAATAGGCTTTTTATTGCATCTCCCATCCTGGTTCAGCCTTTCCCATCTCTTGTTAATGAATCTTTCAGTGTATGATAGGAACTGCAAATCTAGATCACCGACAGGTTGGGACTTGAAAACCATATTCCTAAAAAGGCATCTTTTTGACTCAAAACAGGTAGCTCCTTCTCGTAATAGACTGTCCTCCCGTTAGGTGGACTTGCAAGGAGACAGATATCTTTGATGCAAGCCACTAACTGCTTTCCTCTTTATGGAGGGCAAACTTGGATGCAGACTCTATATAAGCATTTAATTACAAGCAAAAATTACTTCTCTACTGAACCTCGAAATGTTAAAGCACACTGGATGCCTTTCATGCAAATAAAGTAAATATTTTTGCAACCATGTCAAACTTTCATGTGGGTTTTTTGTTTTGTTTTTTTTCTTTTTTCCACTCACTTGCTCCCTTTCTGTACGTTAGCTTTTTGGCAGCGAGCAAAAATAATTAACCAGAGCAATACAATGCAGAGAGGCGTCACAAGCACTGAAGTCATTTAGCCTAGAGAGGAGAATGAGAAGTGATTTGATTGTGAGGAATATCATGAGAAGTAATGAGAATATAGTGTCATTTCCTATAAGCAGTGGGGACACTGCTGGACTACGGCGCTCTCTTAAAGTAAAGCAAAGATAATATTTTTTAACTCGGAGCTTGGTGCTGGCATGGCAAATGAAGAAGAAACCTAAGTAAAATTCAGCACCTGCTAGGTGCAAGGTCTGCTAGCATCCTTTCACACTTCAGAATTGAGTAATTTCTACTTGAGGTGCAAAGCTGTTACGCCGAGGCCTGTCCCTCTACTTACTCTTCAGATAAAAAATGCTGATGTATCGCTGCGGACTTGCCTCTAAGTCGTCGTTTACTGTGAGATCTGCTTTCCAGATAAATGGATAAATTGGAAAAATGGGGGTTGCTCTTTCCGTGAAGAAAGCCTTGTCAGTAAACATGCATTATCGCTGTGATTAGCTTGAGGAATCATATACATTTTTCATGCTTTTCTAGTTGCAAACTTCCTCTAATTCACTCCTAAAAGCCCATCTGTTTAAATGAGCTTGCAATGCCCGCTAGTCAATAGTTAGCACTCATGGGATGCTGGGGTGGCGATGCCGGGGGGAGCGCCGCCGGTGCCCTGGGAGCTGTGGGGTCAGAGGCACAGAGAGGATCCTCCCACCCTGGCTGGGAAAGCAGGGGACAACCCAAGACAGATCTCTTGACAAAATTGCTGCTTAGCTGGGGCTTGACCCCAAAATCTAACAACAAATCATCGCCTGTCCACTCTGGACTACTCAGGCTCCCCTGCCCTGCTGTATTCTCACAAGGCTGGAGAGCTTCCGTAGCCCAAAGCAATAGCCTGCGGCTTTTAAGACAGACTCGATGGGGTTCAAGACCCCAAAACCTCTGTTGCAAGGGGAAAGCTTGGCACCTGCCTGCCAAGGAGACACCTGGAAGCCCCCATTGCTGAGTACAGCCCCAAACCCCAAGGCAGCCACCAAGCACCACGCTGCTTGAAAGGGGCTCTTGGGGGTGGCAGTCCTGAAATGAAGGTCTGGAGGCAGCGCACTGACCTACCTGGGACCTGCAGAGTCCCTGGGACACAAGCTGCCTCATCCCTACCAGGCAGGAGCACAGCCTGTGAGTTGGGGCAGCCGTACTGGGCTGTAGATAAATGGGTTTGCGAACTGACAGAGAAACTGCTCTTTCTTTTTGAACCTGTTCCCACCCGTTCAGCGTGAGCCCATGTCCCAGCCTGGTGGAGGATCTTCTGAGATGCGTGTTCCTTAATTGCCAGAGCATCTGCCTCACACCAGGAGCAGAAGAGAGCGTGATTTATTTTGCAGGCTTTCAGGCCACCATCGCAAACGTTTTGCTGCAGACGGGGAAGGTGCAGCAGCTCCGAAGCAGCTCTGCATCCTACTGTAAGCAGCACAGATTCCTCTCTGTAGCCACAACAGCTTCAGCTGGGTGAGATGTGCTCAGCCCTTCCACCAGCAACCTTCATTTTCTCCAGCTGAACCTGCAGAGCCTATAAAAAGATTAGTGTTATGTTTACTTGAGGTTTTGTAAAGACTTTTAGCATTTCAACAGCAATTATTTGTCGCAAAAGGATGATTGGAGAGGTGGTTACTGTGTGCTGGAGGGCTCAGGGCTGCTGCTGAAATGTGCAACTTCGGCAGCACGAGAAAGGGAAAGATGGTCTCAGCTTGCCAAAGAGGCAAAAATGAATCTAATGTGACTGCAAATCTAATGAGAACCCATTTCTTTCTCCATCCCAATTTAGGATTGCTAATACCGTGTGTGTTTGCACAGACTTAATTGAATGTATTTGCCTCTGATGCTCTTTGAAAAAGAAGGCAGTTTGCAGAAGTTTGTCGAAGGAACAGAGCAACTTGGGAGACCCCGGCCCAAAATACAAACTTTACTTTGCATTAGAGCCTGTGCATAATGTTTGTCTCATTTGTTAAAAGCCCGGTTTATTTGCTTACTCGAGCTCATCAGTGTAAATATTTGCCCTCTCTTGTCACACTCATTAATTCCTTTGCATTTGATCTGGAAATGAGAGGAGGCATTTCGCTACGGTGCACATGCCGTTGTGTGTGTTTGCCTGCGCAGGAGGAGCTGGCCCAGCCTTCCGTCCGTGCGGTCTTTGCAGCCCTGAGAGCAGTGCCACTTGGGAACCTGTTTCCTTGTTTATTCAATCGATTGGGTTTGTTTGGTGAGAAATCCACATTTCCTCATACCAACGTGGGCCTGGGCCGGGAGCACGCGTGGGCTCAACAGGGGCATGAGTTCCTTGGGTTTCCAACCAAGCTGCATTTCGTGAGAGACTCAGGAGCCTCCTGAAGGCTCTCCAGAAGGGAACGGTGTCAAAACCTAGTTTTAATGAAACATGACTGAAGCCATTTCCCTCCTTGCTTTTCTGTCTTTCATGCACAGAAATCTAGGGAGTAACCTCAAACACCACCCAAAGGCAGAGCGCTGCCAATGAAATGCAGGCCGGTGTAAAGCACTTCTCTGCTGCATGGGTCTCCTGTTACTCTTGTTGGTGGAGAGAAGAATGAGAAGTCCGTTGCTCTAAACTCTTTATGCTTCTCCTCCTCCACTTCGCATCCCTGTTTCTTCACTGAGGAACACCAAAATCATCGCTGGGGGTGGCAGGAGTAAGTGCAACATCGCATCCTACTTCTCAAAAAGCTAATGAGGACTCAGCATCAGCAGGACCAGCGCACGGGCCTGTGACAATGCAACCACCAGAGCCTCACCATGAAAAGGAGAATCATAGAATCACAGAATCATTCATTCAGGTTGGAAAAGACCCTTGGGATCATCGAGTCCAACTATCAGCCCTACTCTACAAAGTTCTCCCCTACACCACATCCCCCAACACCTCATCCAAACAACCCTTTGGTGACTCAGCCACCTCCCTGGGCAGCCTATTCCAGTGTCTGACTACTCCTTCTGTGAACAATTTTTTCCTAATGTCCAATCTAAACCTACCCTGCTGCAGTTTGAAGCCATTCCCCCTTGTTCTATTGCTAATTACCTGTGACAAGAGACCAGCACCAACCTCTCCACAATGTTCTTTCAGGTAGTTGTAGAGAGTGAGGAGGTCTTCCCTTAACCTTCTCTTCCTCAGACTAAACAGCCCCAGCTCCTTCAATCGCTCTCAATAACTCCAGGCCCTTCACCAGCTTCGTTGCCCTCCTCTGCCCTCGCTCCAGCACCTCGATATCTCTCTTGTATCGAGGTGCCCAAAACTGGATGCAATACTCAAGGTGTGGCCTCACCAGTGCTGAGTACAGGGGGACAACCACATATGTCCCTGGTGCCACCAGGCCCTGCAGTGAGATTTTTATACACTGCCATCAAAAGCCCAGACACCTTCTGTCCCAAGCAGCAGCAGGCTGATTCTGACACCCAAATGTATTTGTAGCAAATTCTCTCTCCTGGGCCACTAACACGCTTTAATAACTACAAGTGGTTCGTGGCTGAGTGTTCCCAAAAGTGTCATTTCTGAACCCAGATCTTCTAAAGAACCAGTCACACTTTGAAGAGGGAGCGAGTCCATTTTCCCCAGCAAAGATCTGAGGGAATACAGGATATAAGGCACTTTCTGATACCACTAAGCTGCTGTCTGAACACTAAGTCCAGACAAGCTTGAGGAAGACAAAATGTTAATTCTTTCTCTAGTTCTGAAATTTAGCTGGAAAATATTTTAAGGGCATTTTTCCCCCTCACATCCAAGCTGCAAGCATGGATCCCTTTCTCTGATGTAAAGTTTCATTAAGAATAATTTGTGATGCAAGAAGTTCTACTCAGAAGACACATTGAAGCTGAATAGTTTTTTTTTAACTTCAGCAGAACCAAAGAACAACCACGAGCTGTAACATTTATATATCCCATATAGTTTCCAGTGCATATTCATTTATTTCCTTTGTGGCTTTTTTTCTCATGCCTGTCTGCAAAACCATTTTCCAACAGAAGCTGTTGCACAGCAGCTGCCCAGCTCCCCTCTTCCCTGGCTGTTGGTGGGTGCTTCTGCCCAAATCCACGGGACAAATCAGTGTTTCCTGCAGAAGAAATACAGCGAATAACGTCTCAGATGATGCACTTGGTGATATCAGCACCATTCAAAAAAGTGGTGAGGGAAGGTGCAGAAGTGCTTGAGGAAGAAAAAAGCTTTTTAGGAGGGTCTGCTGCTACCCTGCAGGCTCTTTATGGCTGGAAGCTAAACTTGTGCCTCCTGTCCTCCTCCTCACAACACATCTGCTGGTGCATGGGCACATCCTGCCGGGGGGGTGCCTTCCCTGCCCCTCAGCAGCATCAACAGCTACCACCTGACTTTGTCAGCACGCTACTCATGTAGTACACTCGCTATTTGACTTTCTCCAGAGTTTCTCCCAAGCCTCCCTTCTAGCTCTGTCTCATTGCTGCCTGTACCTGCATCCCCACCAACCCGAACACCCACTTTGCTTCTCTGGAAAGGAGCAGAAGAAGCCCTCTCTGACTCAGTCAGGCCAGTGCAGTGAGACCAGCGAAGACCTGCCATCCCCCTTCCCCTTATTTTCTCTTTCTCTTTTCAAAAGATTTTAGGACCTCTGCTCCCTCTTGTTTATCATCAGTGCTAAGTCTCCTGGGGAAGTTTTGCCCTTGGTGGTTGTACAGAAGTGACTGACGTCTCATGATGGAGCTAACTCTTTACCCACTACTTGCACCACACCTCAGGGAGGTCAGCCTCCTGCTTAGAGAGATGCTCCCGCTCCAAAAGAGGGGGCCCTGGACTCACCCTCAGAATAGAGAAAGGTTTTTCCCATAAGCTTAAATGACTCTCAGAGCCTTCCATCCCTTTCTCAGCATCCCAGCACTGCTCACAAATTCCAGAGCTGTCTCTCTCTGCACTGTACATTTTGGTTGCAGCTTCTCCCAGTTAGCTGCTCAGGCACAACTGGGTTGCTAATGAGCCCCATCATAAACCCTCTTAGGGCTGCTGATGCCTGAAATCCAGCTGCCTCATTACAAACCCCTGCTGGACCTTTTTTCCCACTCTTTGTTCAAAGGTACTATTTACCTTCGAGGCAAAAGGAAGCGGTTTCAGGAGTACAGACATGCAGTAAAACAAATTTTGCATTGATTACCAAGGTGAGGTAAGGTAGAGCATCTTTCCTTTGTGAGAATCAGCTGTGGCCTTTTTGATGGAACCTTCCAGGCATTCCCCTGGCAGCTGATGGCCAGTTGTGCACAGATGTCACCTTAAACTTTTTGTTCTTACTGCAAGTGGTCCTGGAGGGAAAAAAAAACAAACAAACCAGTTTTATTTTGTTAGACACGTTGCCAAAACATCTTTGCAGAGAGGCTTTGCGAACAGCGTCTTCCATGAAGTCTGCGCTCAACCTGATTACAATATCCTCCATTCCCCAGAAAAGGGTTTTCACAGAGGTGTCTCAGAGCTGGCCAGAACCATAAATAAATGATTACTCTTCCACACAGTTGGTAATTGTTTGGTTGTCCTCCATGTCCTGAGATTTAAAGTTTGCTACAGACTGCAGCTAGGTTTTTCTGCTGGCTTCGTGCCAGCTCTAAAGGAAAAGGTTAAAGTTGGGTGCTCCAGAAGGCCTGCTTGTGTGCTGCAGGGAGGACCCATGCTGTGCTACACGAGGATAATCTTAGTCTATAAAGTATCACTGTATAACAATTGACAGTCTTAAGTGGCCTTCACCCGTTGATTATGCTCAAAATTAGTGGAAACTCTTCAAGATAATCTCTCTGTATGAGTCCCACTCTTCTGCACCCTGGGGACAAGCAGAAATGGGAGAAGGAATCAGCGAAGAGGTTCTCCAAACGTGCAAGACAAGTTTCTGAGGCCGGTCTATGAAGTCTGGTTTCAGCCGTGACCTTCTGGAGTTGCTCTGACCACAGAGACAACCAGACGTTCACCCATCAATCCTGCAGATCCTACTCCTGGTGGTGGATGTGGGAGCCCTTACGCGCTGCAGCTGCATTCCCATTGCTCTGACAAGTCACTGCCTGGACTTTTCTGTTCCTTTTTGGTAGCTTTGCATCGCTTTTCACAGGTTCAACTCCCATCACCTCCTTTGGAGATGGTCTGCAGAGCACATTTCCCATGCTTGCTGCTGCCCCCACAGCTGCTGTGGGATGGAATGCCCATCCCACTTGTGTTTAGACATCTCCTGCCTTTCCTGAGCCTTTCCCATCTGCCTTAGGGGATAATCCTTAAGTGACCATTTGGGGATTGCATCCGAAAAAAGCCTCGTTGTTATGCAGGAGCACCAGAAGTGTTTCTAGAATTAGCAGCTACTCCAGGTTGCCCTGTTCATTTTGAGATGTGCCACTTCAAAGCCCTTCAAGGGCTTGATTTGGGAAGTAAATGGGATTCAGAGCAGGTGAAACATTAAGTAATTACAAATTATTGGAACACTTCATGTTATGAAAGCCCTTCAAATAATTTTAAATTACTTTGTACTAATTGTGATCAGTGCTCCATTCATTTCCAAAGCCCTCTTCAAGCGACAAGCCGTGGTATATTTTGGGAGCTGGAACCCAGCGTTTGGTTTTTTAAAAAAAAAACACACACAAAAAAATCTTTTTGGAATAACGCACTTCTGAAAAAGATCTGAAAAATGCACTTACCAGTTGCATTTCCCAGGTTCTTTCATGTTGCCTGGAGCAGCATACCAACACCAAGTCAGGGCCAATGTGTACAGCTGATACTCCTTGAGCGGAGGATATTCCCAATTACACCACTTGGGAATAATTCAAAAAATGAAAGGGGAGATTAGAGTAGAGAAGAAGACCAGACAGCAATGCTCCTGGCAAGGAAAAGAGTGTGGGAGAACACAACAGGCACCCTTCTCAGGAATCCTTGGGCCAGGAAAGTATCGTTCATCAACCGAGCCAGCACCACACCGCAGTCACTGATTTATTTTCCATTCTGTCTTGAAAAAATCCTGCCTCTGGGGAGTGCTTTGGGCTTCCCCACAGGCCTCTGCCAATGGGGCTTTAGGTGAGACACGTTCATAAACTCTTGCTAGGAATATTTTAGTTTGGTTGGAGGTCTAAGCACCTTGAAGTTCGAAGTGTTGTAATCACAGAATCACAGAATATCAGGGGCTGGAAGGGACCTTGAAAAATGATCCAGTAATGGGTGATTTCTCACCTGTCTGAGGTCTCCATGACTTACAGTGGGCTAAGTCATCCTTTAAGGGTGTTTTTCTCACACAAAAACATCAAAATCATCCCCAATGACACATCACGTCAGCCGAGCACGGAGAGCTTGAGCTACATGAATGCATAGGACCCACAGCCTACATGAAGCTGGCGTAGAAGTTGACCAGAAACGTTGTTTCTTGTCTCCTTAAGCTGATAACATCCATGATTTGCACTGTCCTAACTGTACAAAAGTGTGTTACGGTTCACTAATAGTAAAATCAAGCCATCATATCTGACGAACGCTTGAGAAAATTTGTCTTTAGGTAAGTAAGCTTGCAGACAGCTTACGTAACTCATACCCAAAAGCGTTAAAATCAGGTCCTGTAGTGTAATCACTGTTTCCTTCAGTGCAGAGTAAATCACATTACTTTCAGCTTTTTTTCAAATCCATAACGAAGGTGACGACACCGGGTGTTTTTGTCTCATGACCAAACTTCAGATGGTCTCTGCCAGACCCTTTATGGCACATCATCCCAAAGGGACAAGCCAAGAGGTCAGCAACAGCGTGGCCTGTGCACTGTAGGTTTGATGGTCAGTAAGCAGAATATTTGTGATGTTAAGGTGAGCACAATCCTAGCCACCTTAAAAAAAAAAAAAAAGAAAACTGTGCAGCTTGGTTTTTTTCAGGTTTTGACTCTCCCATCCCAGCTTCTTCCTGAAGATCTTTTTGGTTCCTAGCTCTCGGGTCTGAGAGGCTGTTCTTCACTGTAAGGCAACAGGGGTATTTATCCCCCTTTTTCGTGTGTTTTTTGTGGCACTGCATCAAATGGGTTACTCATGTCCTGCCTCGCTAGGAGGGCCTTTGCTTGAGTGAGAAAGCATCTTTCTGTGTCCACTGAAAACTTTAATGGAAATCACAATGTTACGGGCCTTCCCATCTCCTCGCACCAGGAGAAACCTCCTCTCCCTCCTGCTGCTGCTTCTCTTTGTGCTTCTGCAGCTCATTATCCTCCTCCTTCCCTGTGAAAATACCAAGAGCTTATGAAGTTGGTGGTTTGAAGTACCGGGCCATGTCGACGGGCTCCTTAATGTCTCCTTAGGGAGAATCAGCTCCCAGATCTTGAGCCCACGTGTCCATCTGTGCCCTGACTCAAAGTATGGAAGGGAAACCAACTCATTTGCTACTTTTTTTTTTTTTTGAGTGAGGTCTTCAGGGCTGGAAGAGGTTTACAGTGCTGAGCCCGTCCCTGTTGGGTTCATAATGCAACACCACCACCAGCTACGTTAAAATAAAATAAAATAAAAGCATTTAGCTGGATGTTAATCCCACGATCTGACACAGAGCAAGCCATACAGTGATGGTATGGACAAGTTCTGCAGGCTGCAAGCTTCCATTTGGCTTCTCCACCCACAGCCCATGGGTCCACACCAGCTACAGGCAGCAAATATTTGTAACAAGGTAATGCCTCTGAGTTTGCAGAGAGCCTGAAACGATGACACTGGGATGTGAACCACCTTCATCGACCACTGTGAAATACCGACTCTAAAGCAGGACGATTCCTTACATATCCCCATAAAGACTAGTTTGGTAGACTTAAAAGAGGTGATGCAGCGAGAGAGAGAGAGAGAAGAAGTAGGATGGGAGGAAGGACTGCACGTTGCTGGGATGAACAAAATGGAGAGAAAAAGAAGAAAGCAAAGAAACAAGGAAGAAACAGAGAAACAGAGGAGAGTAACCAAAAAGTAAAACTAGTATTTCAGAGCGGATGGATGGGCACAGAATGACTGCACTTAAAACATCTGATCCCCTCCAGCAGCCACCTTCCTGTATTCCTCTCCCAGTTAACACTATGTGCGACTCTGCTATGATTTGAAGGGAGAAGACTTCATATTTATTATCACCTAAATGCCTTCATTAGAGATTCAGCTGCAGGATGAGTTTGGCTGCCTGGTTCCTCCAGGCTGGTGTAGGCAGAGAGCTGCTGCCTAACCCAGTTGCCAAATCCTGCCACCCTTCCCCTTACTGGCAGCAGCGGTCGGAGTCTCTCCCCTCCACTACTCAGTAATTTTCACAAGGCTTGCAGGAACTTAATTATCTTGAAGCCATCATCTGCACACCAAGTGTTGGTTGAAATAAGCCACAGTTTAGAAAGGGTTACAGGAGTTTGCCAGCCAGCGTGCCAGCGTTACTACCTTAAGAAACCAGGCTGAAAATGTGGAGGAAAACCAGCACAAAATCAAAAAAAAAACCCAGTTAATTTACTAATTACAATAACAATAAAACTCGATCATTAAAAAAGCAGTTAAATCTGCAAACGAACAACTGCTTCAACAGTTATCTCTAACAGCATTTACAAGGCCCAAGTTCTCAAAACCCATGAAAACGAATAGCTCAGGATATCATAAATTTTATACTGCTCCCATAGCAAACCTGCACACAATATACCAGAAAATGCATATTTCATTACCCCTCACCAGCCTTAGCTCCCATGCAGACTGCAGGCATTCTTTTCGGTGTAATTTTATAATATGCACACAACTCAAAGCCTCTTTGTGAAAGAAACATAAAAATGATGCATGCTCGTATTAAAGACTCGTATTTATCAGTCTCAAATGTAAGTTCACGTCCATGCTTAATGTTACCATAAATCAGCAGCTCTCTCTGTTAAACCACATACACAACCTTATTATCGAGTAAAGCTATTTATGAACACTACAGCAAGTAAACCAACCATCACTGGAAGAAAATGTTTGTTAAAAATATTTCCTATCCATCCGAACGAATTACTCGAAGGATGCATCACAAAAAGCGAAGAACCACACCCCACCAAACCCCAACAATTAAAAATATGCAAAGACTTCCAGCTCAATGAGATGGTATTAGGAGGAGGAAGTGTTTATTTCACATTTTATGAAAACAGCGGCCTTAGTTCATCGCACTCCTTAGGTGGGTGTTTGAGTCTTTGAGGATCCTCCAGAAAGTGGGGACAAAAGATAAAAACTCTGTCAAAAGTAGTTTTGATGACATCTCAATTAGGAAAGCAAGTTCCTTTGCTTCTGTTGAAAACTAGCCTTTCTTATTTAAAAAAAAAAGGCACCACATGAAAGCATGACCTGTTTTTTTCTTCATTGGGTGAAGAGGAGCCAGAAGCAGCAGCCTGTCCACCTTCAGCTACCCTTTGCAACCAGGGCTTCACCTCCTGCTTCTCACACTGGCTCAGAAGGACTCCAGCCGTGGTGAGAACAACCACCATGTCTCCCTTCATGCCTATCCCGGCTTCAGGCCAAGGCTGATGCGATTCCGGGGCTTGCGGGGAGGACAGACCAGCTCCTCACAATCTCAGCCGCAGGCTCTTGCTAATATTCTATGACTTTGTGGCTAACAGCTGGTTAGTATTGAAATTGGTTCATACATAGTTCACTTGCAAGTTAGGCTCCAGTAAGCTTCCTATTTAGACCCTGCAATGCTACGAATTTATGCCCAGCTGAAACGTGTTACGATGCTACCGCCCAGACATGCAATTTCATAGAGAGATAAGATATAGATCTGCTGTACTCTGGTGATTCTCTTTCAGTACCTTGTCAGGCCATAATTTGATATTCTTTCACTATTTCTATAGGGGGGGGAAAAGTCCTTTAATTTAAAAAAAAAAAAAATTAAAAAAAAATCACATTTTCACCCTTTTGTTCAGTAATGACACAAATAGTAAAATGTTCAGATTACAGCAGGGAATGGAAAAGCCCCATAGAGAAAAGACACTGACAAAAGCTTCATTTTCAGGTAAAATTGTATGAAGCTTGGGGCACCGCATACTCGTAGCGAGGTTGGTTTTTTTCCCCTGCCTTTCATCCCCCTGCATCCCTCTGAATGTTAATAGATTTTACAATGGGACATTTAAAAGGACTGCAGAGAAATAGGATTTTATCCGCTCTAATGTCTTCCAGAAATCTCAAAGCAATTTACAACTGTGAATAATATACAAGTAGTTTGGTGAGAGCAGGGGCCAGCAAATCGAATGCTGACTCCAGCTGCAGCTCACATCCTGCTATAAAATCAGTTTTAATCGGGATGCTTTTGGTAATATATGTATGTGTTTTAGTTTTCCTAAAGCTGCTTGATATTTTTTACTCCTGCCTTGCCAACCATCAGAGGAAAATGGGAAGAGGGTGGTCCAAAGAATGATGTCCTTACCACGGCTACGCCGGAGGATGTCACAGGCTAGGATTTAAGAAGTCAGATGTGGTTTACGGGTGTGCCGCGCTCCGAGGACAGGCTCTGCACATCTGTGGTGCCTTCAAAGCCAGAAATGGGCTGTACAGAAGGAGTATGTGACTCTTCATTGGAGTCAGGAGACAACCAGGGCCTGGTTATAAAGGGAGGCTGCATCAAGAGAAGTGTGGCCAGCAGGTCGAGGGAGGTGATTCTCCTCCTCTACTCCGCTCTTGTGAGACCCCCACCTGGAGCACTGCGTCCAATTCTGGAGCCACTATTATAAAAAAGATCTGGACGTGCTGGAACATGCCCAGAGAAGGGCCACGAGGATGATCAGAGGGCTGGAGCACCTCTCCTATCAAGACAGCCTGAGAGAGTTATTCAGTCTGGAGAAGAGAAGGATCCAAGGAGACCTTCTTGTGGCCTTCCAGGATCTGAAGGGGGCCTACAAGAAAGCTGGGGAGGGACTTTTTAGGATGTGGGGTAGTGATAGGACAAGGGGGGATGGATTAAAACTAGAGAAAGGTAGATTTAGATTGGACATTAGGAAGAAGTTCTTCCCCATGATGCCATGATCACCCTGAGATGAGGATGTTTAGGACTCAAATAGAAGAATTATGCCAGGATGTAGTGAAATGAGCCTGGACTGTCAGACAGTTCCCCAAGGGGCACTGCCAGCACCCTCCCAACCCAATGGGATCTCTGGTAGCTTAGCTGCTCTTAGGAGAATGATGCCTACTACCACCACCCCACAAGCAGCATCCTACAGCCAGGAAGGGCCCACAAGGGATATGATCAGGGAGCAAGAGCCTCTTGACTGTTGCTGGCCCCAGCAACTTTGCATGCAAAACCCATCCTGAACCTTTTCACCTTATTCCAGTGCAAGTTCTAGCTCTAATTAGGCTTTATGTGACCAAGAGGTCATTAGCCTGTCCCACCTGGAGACAAGAGCACCCCAGGTTATCCAAGCAGCAGCCGTCTGCAAGGTCTCACTGCACCTAAGATATCGCAGTGCCGGGAGCTCTGTATTGTAAGAGGCTTCTTTTTCTCCTCCATCTAGATCTCGTGATTTAAACCTTATCAATTCTGCTAAACTTTTTAATGTATATCAATTGGGTGAAGTTCACAAACAAAGCAGGAATCGATTGGTGGAATAATAAAGTATTGATCACGTTGACGCTAACCGATGAACCTTCAAATCAATAATGAGCACAGATCACACTCCCGTTGCACATTCAGTTACTGTTCACTCAGTGGCGTGCTCTGCGGGATGGCAGGTGGGAAGAGAAAACCATTTCATAGCTCCACGCCTTTTTCTAGAATATGTTTTTCTAGGCACCAAGCGCTTCTCAGATAGGCTCTCCATTTCTGTCATCACCCTCTTAGCCTTTTCTAAGCTATTTCTATTTCTGGCTGGAGTTTCTCTCTGAAATGTTGACAGGGAGAAATACTCTGTTGCAGTTCCCTGTGCAATGTATGAGTATTTGTCCGCCTGTACCAGGAATCCCCCAGCTGACACATTTGAGTGCTGCATGTCTGGTTTCATGGCAGAATCACCTGAAGAGCTTGCCATCCTAAACTGAAAACTTGGTCTTTCGCTGTCAGATTCCCTGCTTAAAGCAGAAAGCTTGTTCCCAAGAGAAGAGTGGCATCAATAACAGCACTCCTTGTGATTGCAATATTGATTGTACCTGTATTCATAGGCACAAGGACAACTGTGCAGAAACTGGACTGGGACAGGTTTAAGATTGGAATGAGAAGAAAGTTTCTAACCATGAGGCTCCTGAGGCTTTAGCTGAGCCCTTCCGGAGAAAGGAATCCCTTCCTTTTGGTGTGGCTACAACGCAGTAGGATCCTGCCTGTGCTGGCGTGCACTGTAGCCTGAAGTCAGGGGCTCTCAGGAGGTCCAGGGGTCTATGTTCCCTGTAATCCTCTGCTGCGCTGCAGTCCACACCCCCAGCCAGCACAGCAAGGCCAAATTCAGCTCACAGATGTTCCCTGAAGGACCTGAAACTGCACAATTTCCAGCACCAATGGCCTGATGCTGAAGATTTTACACCTTACACCTCCTCCAAAGTGAGACATCGGTGCACGAGTTCTGGGGAGGGAAGGTCTACCCCAAATGATGTCTCACCCACTACTGGGGGGCTCTCTGGAGAAGCAGGGAATTACTTCTTTCTGCCTTCCATTGCTGTCTCTGAAAATCATCAGCAACTTTGTTTTCATATATCAGAGAGGAAAGCTGCCCCCCTGCCTGCTCCAGACAGGGCTGTGATATCAAATTGTTCTTTTAGAAGCGCATTTACTATTTCCAAAGGTTTAAGAGAGCAGGAGGTAGCTCATTCGGTTATTCACTTGGACTCGAAGCTGTTAGACACAGATCTTAATGGATAGTATTGATTGAAAGAAACAAAGCAGTGGTTTTCTTTCTTTCTATCAAGGGATTTCTAGGCTCAGATGGGAAGTTTGCAGGCTTACACTCTTAACAACAAAATACTATATTACAAGGTCCCCAGAAGTCTGTCAGGGTAGCACAGCAGCGAGAGAAAGAAACGTGCAAGGTGTTAATGGGATAACAAATTAATAGAGAATAGGATTAGCGAGGGACACAGGCTGGTACCAGGACTCCCGAGGTCTCTGGTGTCGAGCTTTAATCCATTCTTGGCACATTGTCCTCCCTGACAGATGAACACAATGGGAATCCACCTAATTCCTGGTGCCAGTGGGATCCCCAATGGCAGCTGGGACAGTGACAGCATTGTGAGTGGCCAAAATACAATTTTAGGGGAAATCAGAGCCTGCATTACCTGGAAAGCCAGTGTAATTCTGTCCTGTAGCGTCCGAGAACTGTGATGAAGCAGCAGGCTTAGAAACGGTTTTTAAATCATTACGTGACTCTCTGTCGTCCCGTGCAATTTTTCCATCCATCTGCCAGTCATTTTAAAAGGTCAAGAGCAAGGACATGCAAGTTTGAGGGCCTGAGACTCCCTGCTGCATCTAATTCTGGTTTGCTGTCATCCACAGGCAGATGGCCCTGGCCACCAAAGCTTTCTGAACAGACCGTTCCCACCTAGACAATTGTCTGGGCTCACCAGGCCCGGCTACCTCATCCGCCATCGCAGAGGTGAGAGTGGAAACCAAAACCATTGTCATTGTCGCCTTCCTCACCAAAAGATTTTGAATCCCATCTCCAACCTCAGGATCCTCAAGGACTTGGCAGGGGCTAGTTTTGCCAGCAGAACAACCTTCTCATTGCTCCTGAGGGTACCAGCTCCTGAGTATGTGGGAAGGCTGCACAAGCTGTGATATCTACCTTGCACTGGATTCAATTCCAGTTTTCCAAACATTTCAACCACCACTAGGTATACAAATCTTCTAGGCAGCTTTGCACACCTCAGCCCTCTGCTTCTGTTACCTTGGATGCTTTCTGATGTTCTCCTGCCTTTGGTAAAATATTGTTCTTGGGCCTTTTAAATGAGTAAGAAACTCTAATATCACACTGTCCAGAAGCTGCTCAGTACACACTGGCAGGAAGACAAAACAAAAGGGGCTTTCATGTCTCCTCCTCTTCTTTTGACAGTGAGAAGAGAGATGGGTCACAGGGTGGGACCTTGCATTGCCTTTAATGATGATGCTGATTTTGGATGGACCATGAAGGTCACTGAAGGTTTGGAGGAATGACTGCCCCTCCCCGGTCCCCTTCACAGTGGTGCTCAGTTGTGAGTGCAATGCTCTGCAATCCAGCACTGTAACACCTCCCTGACAATATTTTGCCTCCTTCTCTGACTTTGATGAGTCATTTCTCTTCTCTGGGGTTTTTTAAAGGCCCCTTGTCTTTTCTAGATCATGTTAACAAGACAGCTATGGAGAATGGTGGCCCTAGAGGTCTTCACTAGTTCCTCCTAGATTTATGTTCTCTGCCAGCTTAGCAGAGTATTTTGGGCATGGCTGCACAACGATGGGGTCACAGTGAGCTTCCAGAGGTCGAGACCTTCATTCTTTTATTTATAGCTAAATGTGAGGGGAGCTTGTTGCAGGGCTTCAGTAAGGAAACTGCTGACCAGAGAAGGGTTATCTGCACAACCATGTTTGGGATCTACAAAGCGCACTGGCTGTAAGAAAGTGTTGTAGGATGGAGCTCCAAAGGATTTACAGAGCCAGTGTTTGATCCTACAGGAGAATGCGTAGAAGGCGGAGACCAAATACTCCGACTTCCATTGCACAAAGGTGCGAGATTGGTGTGGTCTTTTGGGTGGATCCCAGGAGAGGAGCCCCTTTTCCATGTATCCCTTGGAAAGAAAGATCTTGCAAAAGTTTTGCTGCTTTGGAGGTAAACGCCCAGGGTTAGGCGCACTCCCTATGGGTTATATTCAGTCTTCCAAGAAGAGAGCTGAGCAGAAGACCTGAGCGTGATCTCTCCCCGAGCTGACCTACACCTTCGAGCGCTGAGCTGCAAAGCAGGCTGCAATGATAACTTCTCTTCTCACTGTTTTATTTCCCTGTAAAGGCAGGTTTGGACTGCTCATTTCATCCCCGTCCTTACACCCACTTGCAAGGGCACATGTGGTGCCTCTCATCACCTCCCCTGCTACAACTCACCCCCACCTCTATAGGGGCACCTCCAGCACACCATCCTTTTGTTTTTCAGATGGTCTCACTGCTGCTGACAGTAAATTTGCTCTTGGTTAGCAATGGAAATGCTACCACCTTCAGGATTCCCCCACACCTTTCCTCTCCTACCAGGGCCAGGGAAGCTCACACATCACAAGCACTCTCAACACTAGGTCTATTGATGAGCCCAAAGGGTGATGAGTAGGTTACCAGAAAAAAAAAAGAGCCCTCTCATCAAACACTCAGCTGGGAGGAATAATCATGGTTGCATTCAAATGAATACATCTTGATGGGCACCACTGGGTCCACGCTAATTTGGAGCAGCTGGGGCCAGGCTTGTGCAAGGCTGCTATAAAAAGAGATTCTGCCTGCCAGTCCTTTTTCTCTTACAACTCTAACCCATAATTTAGTAAGTGATAGATAACCAAAAGAAATTCCTGGGTAGCTGTAAAATGAGAGGGAGAAAGAAACAATTTTATTGTGGAGGCCACCACTGGCAAAGAAGTGATTGCACCGGTATGGGGAGAAAAAAAAAAAAAAGGTAAGAACTCTAGAAAGTAGCAACAATAATGCATGAGTTTCAACATTCAGGAGCCACCATAATGGCTAATGATTGAATGAAGGGTTACAGTGGACTGCTAACGCCCACGTTTCTCTGAAACAGCAGCATTGGGCAAATTCAATATGGAAAAGTTCCCCTGCAGGCTTATTAAAACTGACAAAATTGTTCTAGCTTTGAGGAATAATGAGCTCCAATCTTTTTTTCCAAAGAATTAAAGAAAATCACGAGTCCTATCCTTGGCTAAATCTGTCACAGCACAGGTGAAAGTCAGCATCAGCTATTCTCCTATTAGGTGTCCTCAGAAGCCTCTTGTTTGCTTGATCTTCTCTGCTTTGCTTTAGACTAAAACTTCTGTAGAACACAAAAGGGGCCTAAATGTGGTGGGTTTAGCTCAGCCCAAGCAGAGCAACCCACTGCTGCCTTAATTGTTAAATTCATAAAGATTTAATGTACCTTCCCAACTGAGGAAGGAGATGGAGTGAGCAGACATGATGCACAGGGAGAAAAAGCAGCCCAAAGCATTTCTTTGGTCCTCTTCAATTTCTTGTTTAATATTAACAGGAGCATTTTGTGCTTATGTAAGTTAGATACACGCCAAAGAAATTTGAATCAAGGTGTTAATACTTAATGCAAACACATTCCCTGCTGTTTTGCGAGGTTTAAAAAGGTGATCAAGACTTATTAGGATTAAGGGCTCATTTCAGCTGAATTGATCAGATGGCATTTGGGTGTAATTTAAGCTAAAAATACAGGGAAGGGATAAGCAGATTTTATTTCTATATAAAATTGTCTCCTCCTCTCCCTCTTTCCTTGCCACGCGCACGCGTTCGCACTTTCTCTGAGCAATGCTGCTGGTTTGGGGGTTTTGTTTTGTACACTGGGAAAGATTATTTGCACTGGATCTGCAGTGGACGTAGCAAAGCCTTGGTTCTCATCTGATGTATTTAAACCCTTCCCATGTCACCTGCACCTTTTCAGTCTCAAAACATGAAGGCCGATTGTCCAGAGCCACGTTGCTCGTGCCACGCAGGGACTGATCTAGCTTCCACCACCATCATCATCGTTTCACAGTGACAATCGCTGATATTTCTTGGAATATGTACTGAAATGTGGTCAGACAATGAAAACTAGAGCTGGAAGAGGAGAGGAATGCTCTTTGGTGGAACAACATTGCCATCTCATGGTGCAGGTGCATCCCTACAAAGTTTGCAGTGACGCTCCCATCCACACTATTCAAGGCCGAGATCTCCAAGCGCACGTGAGTCCTGCTGCAGAAAACCCAGGTAAGAAAGCAAACTCCACCAGTCTGCTCCCAACCTTAGAGACGGAGGGCCTTTACTGGGATTAGTCTCAAGACAGGGTTTTTGAACACCCACCAGCAACCTCTCAATAGTCCAGTTTCTCCTGTGACAACCCTGTCTCTGTGCCAGTCTCTACTTCAGAGTTCTGCTGTTAATTCTCATTTTCTCAGGCTTCACTAATAATTTCCCATGTGGCACCATATCAAATGCTTTATTGAACTCTAGATAGATTAGATCTACCAAATTTCCCTTGTCTGGAAAACCAATTATCTTATCAAAGGAAGATGTCAGCACAGTCTGGCACAAACTGCCTTTGGTAAACCTGTGTTGCACTTTATCTCATTTTTCTCAGTGCCTTTAATTAATGTTTCCTTCAGAATTTGTCCTACACTCGAATGTATAACTAAAACCAGGTTAACACATCCATAGCTGGCTAGTTCATGCTTTTCATTTTCCTTATCTTCCCTTACTTTTCTTATAATTCATTTGCTTGTGGGGGTTCAATCAGTGCCATTTGACCCACAAAACTCATTAGAAATCTCTGCTCTCCCCTTTGCACGCCATGTGCCACTGCTTCTCAAATGGAATGGAGATTTCCCCAACCCCTCAGACTTTATCTGGGTCCCTTCCATGGTCTGGCTTTCACTGCAGATATAGCTGCTTTCATTCACCACCTCTTATTCCAGGTAACTGTCTGCCTTCACTTCACAGCCCATTTCACCTTTACCATCAAAAATTAATCATCTGTTTATTTGGGAGGGAATGCTTTCATTACTCTTTGGCCTAGTGCTGCTTTTGCTGGCTGGCTGGGCCCTCTTCCTGCATTTATACAGAAGGAGACTTTCAATGATAATCTTTTTCCCTTACATGCGCGTGGCCACACTCAGTCTGGCACTAACCTTCCCCTCACTTGGAAGATGTACCTTTCTGCTCTCCTGATGTTTTTGTCCACCTTTGGAATCTCTCCATCCATTCTTCCTACTTTGGAGTTCACAGAATGATAGAATGGTTTGCATTGGAAGAAACCTTTCAAGGTCATCCATTTCAACCCTCCTGCAGCAAGCAGCGACATCCTCAACTAGATTAGGTTGCTCAGAGCCCCATCCAATCTTGACCTTGAATGCTTCCAGAGATGGGACATCTACAAACTCTCCGGACAACTTATTTCAGTGTTTCACAACCATTATTAAAAAGTTTCTTCCTTATATCTAGTCTGAATCTACCTTCTTTTAGTTTAAAACCATTACCTAGCACTACAGGCCCTATTAAAAAGTCCGTCCCCATCTCTCTTCTAAGCTCCCCTGAAGATCTGGAGCCTTTCTCAGTCACTCATATGAGCACAGATTTCCAAAGAATGGGGCCAGAAGACAAGAATGGATGGCTGCAAGTTGTCCATGCAACATAGCTCAGAGACATCTCCGTAACTCCTACGTAATTACAAAAATTATTCTTACCCTTGGGAGAGAAGAGGCCCTTCTCTAAACATGCCAGCGCAGAGTGCTGATCATGGGAAGGTATCGCATCTCCTCTGATGTCATGGATGCATGTGTGGTCAGCAGAGTTAATGAGGGTAAATTCCCTATGAACTTTAGCCACCAAAACGTAAGTCCAATTTTTCTCATCTGAAATGCATCACTGAAATGAAGGTAACGTGGAAGTGACTGGTTCCTCCATGCTGTTGCAATGGACCAAGGATTCATATAATTGCAGAATTATTCCACATCATTGTGGAATTGCCATCACTTCGGGGCCATAGGTTTAAATTTTGCCTAGCATTTGTGATAAATGTCCCCTTCAGATGACATAGCTATCAACAGGTACTTGCTGACACAGGGTAGGGAGCTGAACATGCTCACAGTGATCCCCTTTGCCACTGTGCGTGCCTAAAAAAGAACTCTGGGAAATGCAGCCTTCTCAGCAGTCTGCTAGTTTTGTTCTGGCAGATGCTCAACCAAATGTTGTGTTTTGGCACGGTGGGATCCCATCTTTTTTGAATCCGTGCTGTTGGCCTCATAACAAAATACGCTGACAACTACATCGGGCCTCTTGGAAAGTCTCGTGCTTTGCTAATTTTCTACATTACAATGCCATGGCAGCTCTTTGCATGGGGGCACCGTGTGGATCACATGAGAAGGGAGGTCATGAAGGAGCCTGACAGAGGCAGTGAGGGGATTTGCTGATCACTATGGGCAAGAAATAACTAAGGTGAAGAGGGACTCATTACTTCTACCATAAACCCTTCTGTGATGGGAGGGGAGTCAAGGCCATGCTAGCACAGTCACTGGAGTGCTTCTCAGGCAAATCTGCAGCCCCTTCTACCTTTTTTTTCCCCCACTTTCCAGGCTGTCATCTAGCTGGAGGAAAGCAATCTATCACAGTCCATCCACTCTATCCACTAGTTATCTAGATTTAGCTTGCAGGTGCATAATTTCTGGTCGGTTGGTTCATCTCCTCCACTTTGTCAATGCACAGCATTTTATGGATGAGCTTGTGAGGGAAAAAAAACCTACAGCACTGAAGGTGCCCGTGAGCAGGGAAAGCCTCACCTCCAAAGCACGGGAGCAAAGGAGGCACATACGGGCCATGGGAACAAGTGGGTTCATAGGTGTTGATGATGGGTTTGAAACAAACAGCCTTGTTGTCCTCCCATGCAATGTTTGGATCAGGAAGTCATTCTGTTCAGCTTTGTTTTGCGTTCCTTCCTCTGTCCACAGGATAAAGCAGGCAAAATATGTGAAGCTCTTATTAGAGGCAGAGCTCCAAGAAATCAAGAAAAATCTCACTGAAGTGTGAATCATGTGCCCCAAACTAAATTTACCTGGGGAAAAAAAAAAAGGTATGTTATACACAACCTTATAATGACTTTATTTTTGTTATGATTGTTGCTGTCATTCTGGTTAATACCTTTCTCACTTAAAAAAACCCTAGCACAACCCTGTAGCAACCGCTACAGAAATATTGTTTGCTTGTATTATTCTTTAGGTGGTTCCTGTGCTGGAGGCAGTAAGTGGTTACAATCACTCAGTACATAATAGAGAATTCATTCCAATAATAACAACAACATTTATTGTTTTTGAGATATGGATCTGACGAATTCATGAATATAAAAAGCTCTTGTCGCTGGCTGTCTACAAAATGGTAAAAAATCAAGCATGATTTTCCGATAGACTTTTTTTTCTGGAGCTTTCTAATGGACTTCCTCCAGATGTGTATCCATCCCTGCTTGGTGCCCAGCTCCTGGCCCTGCCGTGTGTTTGAAGCCACCTTCTTGCAGTGACAGCAGTGGGATCGGGCATGTCTGCTCACCCTGCAGTGCAGGCAGCATTTTCGTTCTAGTATTATACAGAGGATGGCATCAGCTGCTCCATCCCCAATGAGGACAGGGCACACAGGGCAGATCGACCTGCTCAGAGCACTGCGCTAACAGGGCTTTCACAAATGCTCCTCATGTTAGAAAAAAACCCTTCCTCAGAGGCAAAGCAACCATTCATCTGGAGTTTGTAGAATCATAGAATGGTTTAGATTGGGAAGGGACCTCTGAAGGTCATCTAGTCCAACCCGCCTGCAGGGAGCAGGGACATCCTCAACTAGAGCAGGTTGCTCAGAGCCTTGTCCAGCCTCACCTTGAATATCTCCAGGGATGGGGCCTCAACTCCCTCCCTGGGCACCCTGTTGCACTGTCTCACTACCCTCATGGGAAAGAGCTTGTTCCTGACATCCAATCTAAATCTGCCCTTCTCTAGTTTAAAACCATTGCCCCTTGTCCTGTCACTCCAGGCCTTTGGGAACAGTCCCTCTCCAGCCCTTCAGGTACTGGAAGGTCACTATTAGATCGCCCCAGAGCCTTCTCTTCCCCAGGCTGAACAACCCCAGCTCCCTCAGCCTGTCTTTGTAGGAGAGGTGTTCCGACCCCCTGAGCATTTTTGAGTTCTACCATGCTCCAGCATTTCTCTTCTTTAGGAGCTCTGTGGAGTACAACAAAACCAGGCTTGAAGCAGTGGGTAGGACCTGGGTGGATTTGCTCTGGATCACCCTGTGAACGTGCAAACATGATGGGCTCTGCTTAGCGGGGTCTTCCGCCTTGCAAGGAGTGCAGAATTGACACGGCCTGAATCTCGGTGGCTGAAATATAATCTGTGCCATGTAAACTAGTAGTTTACACTGGCTCTGGCCAAAGTAAACAGAGCTGTTTCTAATGGGAGGAGATTTTTAGAAAGTGTTTTTTTCCAAGTGAGGCCCCCAAGATCTAATGGTGTTTGCATTCTGATAGACCAACACAAAAACCTCTTTGTGACATAAAGGCAGATTTAGAAGCACCCCCCAACGAAACCATCTCCCTCTGTACTGTACTAACACCATCGTGTCTTCAGTTAACAACCCTCTGTAAAAAAACGAAGGCTGCCCAATGCAGAAAACACTTACAAGCAGTTAGTTCCCCAAACTCCTGGTATGACAATGTATAAATTAGTACCACAAAGGCTGACTAAATTAAAGCAGAGAAAGGCTATAATAATGCACACGTGTTGGCAGGGAGCAATGCTAGCACAAGCTGGCAAGTTGCAAAAACCTTAACAAGGTAAAATTAGGCATATAAAAGTAAACCCTTCTCATACCGCAGATACGGTGGCTGCCTTTTTGGTCATTCCACTTGCGTTATCTCTAAAGCTGTATGGACATTGCAAGTGTTAGAAATATAAATATAGCAACCCTTCAGCACAAATATATTGCTTTACAATTGCTTGCAATTTGGCACAATTCATCTCTTTGGATTCCTGCCTCTGATATTCTTCCCTCTGTGCATTAGTGCCTATGGCCCTGCCTTCCTCTGAATGGACTGACAAGCTCGCCTTCGAGAGATGTGACTCCAGGTCCCTCTATTTATAACCAAGTGATATGAGCTTCACTTCTTTCCTGTCCACATGCATGTAAGGTATAAGTGGCTGAGTGTTTCTCAAGCGACAGCTATTGATTTTTGGTAAACTAAAGCATTCTTTTATAACTTCTCTGTTGCCTGAAAGGAGCAAATGACGTTTCTACCATATCATATCCCCTGTACTCGGCACTGGGGAGGCCACACCTTGAGTACTGTGTGCAGTTTTGGGCACTTCAATACAAGAAGGACATCAGGATGCTGGAGTGGGTCCAGAGAAGGGCAACGAGGCTGCTGCAGGGCCTGGAGAACAAGTCCTGAGAAGAGCAGCTGAGGGAACTGGGGCTGTTTAGTCTGAAGGAGGCTGAGGGGAGACCTTCTTGCTCTCTACAAGTACCTGAAAGGATGTTGTAGAGAGGTAGGCACTGGCCTCTTCTCACCAGTAGCTAGTGACAGAACAAGAGGGAATGGCCTCAAACTGCACCAGAGGAGGTTTAGATTAGACAGCAGGAAAAATTTCTTCATGGAAGGGGTTGTCAGGCACTGGAACAGGCTGCCCAGGGAGGTGGTTGAAGTGCCATCCCTGGATATGTTTAAAAGCCATATAGATGTGGTCCTTGGGGACAAGCCGTAGTGATGGACTTGGTAGAGCAGGGTAAACGGTTGGAGTTATGATCTTAAAGGTCTTTTCCAACCTAGATGATTCTGCGATTTTTGCCACCCTTGGCCATGCCAGTAAGCCCTTGGGGATGCAGTGGGGCCTGGCACAGGCTCTGCCTGCAGACTCCTATTTTTCTGAGCTCCCTACTGCAATGAAGCACAAAAAAAAAAGGCTGCTGTAGAGGGCAATCTAGAGCAGCACCAGGATTTTGGCTCCTCCTCGGATTTAATGTTCAGGTGTGGATGTGAAACGCAGCGGTTTCAGTCTGAGTAAATCGGCGGTGCCCCATTCACCAGCACAGAGGCCAGTTCCATGCAGACTGGGCTTTCTGATGTGTGTAAGCTTGCTTCTTGTCCCCCCCGCTGCCTTTCCACTGCGCTGGGTTGGCAGGGTGTGGGCAAGGCCATGGCAGTGGCATCTGGCCCATCGTGCCTTGGAGCAGGAGAATGGGTCAAAGTCCTGGTGAGACGCTGGCAGCTCATGGCATCCAGGTGAGGGCCTGAGAAGATACAAAGAGGTTGGCCTCAGTTTGTCCAACATATTAAAATACAGGATAAGTCCAGCTGTCAAGATCACGTATCTGAGGCAAAAGTGCTCATTAAGGAGATCAGAGCTCAGCCAAATTCTGGGGCTCTGCCTGTTAGAGGCGTAGAGGTAGACCCAAGAGTCTTCTAAAATAAATAATCCCACTTCTGCTTTAAAGTGCTTTCCCAAACACTCTCACAAAGCAGCCAGAGCTGTGGACAGCCTGTATTCACGCACAGCCCTCTCCACTTCTGGTGCACATGGAGCCTGTGCACTTTGGCTCATAGCTCTATCATCTGCCCTATATGTTGGTAATACAGGCTGCTTCAGGCTATAACTCTATACTATCCCTTCTGCATAAGTTGGTTGAATAGAAAATTCCCCTCCGAATTCCGGGGCAAGGGACTCGGTACGGTGCGCAGAGGCAACGAGGAGAGCTGGGGCAGGAGGGAGATGCTTTCACATTGGGCAAGGTGAAACCTGGGCTGAAACTTTCAGTAACAACTGCCATCTGCTCCCATGCCTGCCCTCGTATTAATGCATCCTCTAGGCTCAGCAGACACTACGTACGTGCACTGGGAAGGGAGAAGGGAAGGAAGGGAAGGATGTCTTCATCCCCAGAAGAGATCCCAGCTTTGGAGCTGGACACTGGTCGTCCTGTTTCCTTGAAGTTGGGACTACAAACGATGGACCTGAGCGAGTGTTTGCCAAAGGAGAGGGTTTCTCGAAGAGAGGTGTGTCGGGGCGTGGGGGTTCCTCACCTACGTCATTGCCCAAGGGACAACTGTGGAATTGGAGCTCTCCTGGCATTTTCACGCTATCTGTTGATTAAGCCCTGGTTATCTCGACAACTTTCCTGAGAGCTATTTGCTCTGCCTGGTTGTGGCAACATTAGTTGCTCTTGAACCCTCCGCCAGCGTTCTGCAGCAGGAAACACATATGCTGGAGTGCAAACAAAGCCGGGGGCAGGCCCCGTGCACCCTGCAGTGGGGTGAGGTGGGGTACCCCCAAGCTGACCAGGAGCAAACGGGCACGCCTTGGAATATTTGATGGCTAATTTTAAGAGCAGGCAGGCTGGCTTTTTGCTGCTATCAGAAGCTGTGGAGAGGATCAACACAGCACTTTGTGGTGGCTTATAAGCACCGAGCGGTTGCTGTTGGTGGAGAGAAGTGGTTACCTGAGTGGCAAATGCGTGGATTTGCCGTGCTTGCACGTGCACAACATGTGGGGCTGCTGGCACTTGTTGGCTGGGCAAAGCTTCCAGCCCTGCTGGTAAACCTGCCCTGGATATATAGCCTTGACAAAAATCAGGAGAAAGGAAAAAGAGCTGGAGAGGAGCTGGAAAAGCCCTGATCAGTGTGAGTAACTGGGAGCCAGGGGTTGCCTCCCAGCAGTATGCTCTGGTCTCCTCCCATAGGCTGAGCAGCACCGGTCCAAAACAGGTCGGGGTTGCAGGAGGATGCAATGGAGACATCTCTTTGGCGCTACAGCTCAACCTCTCCCTTTCAAATTCTGCTGTCTCAGCACAAGATGACCACTGAAGTTCATACCCCTTAGACCCCTGGGCCAGGAAAGCTCTGGAGGATCCTTCCAATCTGAGGTGGGTCATCCCAATGCTAGGGGCACCTGATGGTGCTCCTGCACCCTTCAAGGCGTTGTCCTGGGGACAGTCTGTGAGGACAAGCAGAGGCTCTGATGTTACCAGCAAACCTCCCCACCTGCCCGATCTCTAATGGGGCACTGGGCAGGAATCTGAGCTTGTCAGGCAGCCAGTTTGGGATATATGATGTTATATGTGATGTGCTGGAACATGTCCAGAGAAGGGCCATGAGGATGATCAGAGGGCTGGAGCACCTCTCCTATCAAGACAGGCTGAGAGTTGGGGTCATTCAGTCTGGAGAAGAGAAGGCTCCCAGGAGACCTTTTTGTGGCCTTCCAGGATCTGAAGGGGGCCTACAAGAAAGCTGGGCAGGGACTTTTTAGGATGTGGGGTAGTGACAGGACAAGGGGGAATGGATCCAAACTAGAGGAGGGGAGATTTAGATTGAATGTTAGGAAGAAGTTCTTCCCCAGGAGGGTGGTGAGACCCTGGAACAGGTTGCCCCGAGAGGTGGTGGAAGCCCCATCCCTGGAAGTTTTTAAGGCCAGGTTGGATGGGGCTCTGGGCAACCTGCTCTAGTGGGAGGTGTCTCTGCCCATGGCAGTGGGGTTGGAACTCAATGATCTTCAAGGTCGTTTCCAACACCGACAGTTCTATGATTTGGGATGTATTTGTGTAGGAGGCCCTGTTTTTGCCTTCCTTGGAAGTATGTAGAGCACCAATGTCACTTCAGCAAAGTTGTTCTTTGCTATAAGAGCAAAGCACAGTAAAGTAGCCTCCATAAGCTCATTTCTAGATACAAAGAGAGGCTTAATATGCTGCACATTACCCCCTAGAAGGTGCAAGTGGTCTGCTTTTCGGCACCCACTTTGCTCAGTCCCACTCGTCTCTTGTGACCCTCACAGAGCAGCAGGGCTGCACGTCTGACTGCACCGAAGGACCTCTCATTGCATGCTCCTGTGTGCTTGCACCCTTGAAATTACAGCCCTCGCTATGTTTTCAGAGTAGCTCAGCCTTATCTCGCTGCACCAAGAATGCAAACACCAGAGCTGGTGGAGAGTAAACTATGAGGCTGCTCCAAGCCCTGTCAGGACAGAAGATAGTGGAGAGGCAGCGCAGCTCCTCTGGCACAGGCAAAGGGCTCTCCATCGGCTGTGGATACCTTCCAGCGTGGTTCAGCTTGGCTTTGCTTCCCAACAGACGGCACGCTTTGCCTGCTTTTTGCATCCAAGAGGTGAGTTTTGCTTTATTTCTGAACGTGTCAGGTTGTAGACTCAGGAAGCAGGTATGAAACAATGCAGTAAGAAGCCCCTTCATTTGCATGCGTTGCTGGAGGTTGGAACGGCTGCATTCATTACAGTCTGCAATGAATAGGATCGATTCTTCTACAGGTTTTCCATTTGAAGGTTTTCAAATGTGCCTGGTGTTAAATCCGTAAGGAAGTTGTCTTTAAAGAGTAAGCACGTGCACTAACTTGACTGTAGCTGTAATTTATTCAAGCAGATTCCATAAAGAGATGAAAATAAACCAGTGTATTGTAGAATCATTTTGGTTGGAAAAGACCTTTAATTTCTTTGAGTCCAACCATTAACCAAACACTGCCGATCCCACCACTAAACTATGTCCCTAAGCACCTCATCTACAGGTCTTTTAAATCCTTTCAGGGGTGGTGATTCTACCACCCCCCCCGGGGAGCCTGTTCCACTCTTTAACAACTCTTTCAGTGAAGAAATGTCCAATCTAAATCAGGTTATTCCCTGCCAGGAGAAATAAGGACAGTCACCCAGGTGGATGGGTACAGACCCAAATGCAAAACCCACTGGTTCTCAGAGGAAAGCTGCAGTGTTGAGGACAGACAAGAGGATGAGAGTCTCTCTTGTGAATCCTGAGGGATGTCAGAAGCCATGGGAATGAGGATTCAGTGACAGCAGAGTTTGGCATAGTCGAAGGACTGTAATATGTGGTGCATAAACTGTGATTTGTGATGTAAGTGACTTGCTTCAGATAGTCCAGAACTCAAATCAGATTTGAACTAAAGGGCTGTGCAAACTGAAAGCTGCAGGTGCAGGTCTGGTTTTTTTTTCTTTCATTAAAAAAAATCCCTCTGGCAAATGAGGAGAAAAGTTAGTCCTCTTGCAAGCTGAACCTGTGTCCTGATTCCCTGCAGGGCTGTTGTGCCCCGTGATCTGCCCTGGGAGGGATTCCCTTGGCCAGGCTGCCACTGGCCTGGACTAAAGGACCAAAACCCCACCATTTGTAAGGTCAGGCTGGGATGTGCATGGATGTGGCACTCTGGCAGCTTGATTTCCTCCCTTTGGTGGCATTTACTGAAAAATCCCACTGCACCTTCCCACCAGACATGTATCACACACCTTGAAGGAACTGTCACACGGCAGTAACAGCGCTGCAGCGCGCCGGCATTCGTAGTAATCGCTCTTGTAGTCTCCCACCCGTATCCCTCCTGCACTTGAAACACTGAAATGGCCCTGAGAAAAGCAATATCTTTACAAGACGGGCCATCAAGCCAGCGTGCTGCCTGCTGCAGCTAGAAAAGCAACCCACTCAGCAGGGTAATCTATTCAATGGCTGGGATTTATTTTTACCATTCAGTTCTGCAGTCCTTTTAACTTGAGCAGGGAAGTGAGCATTTTGAGAACAGCAGCCTCCGGGTCAAATGTGATGAGAATTCGTAACTCGCCACATAGGGGTTTTGGAAAACCAACCAAGCAAAACAATCTCCTAGAATGAGGACGACGAAGATTCACGTTTCTCTTCACAATGGCGTACACAGAGCCAGTATCTATTGGAGTGTCTACTCATTCTCTTCCTGCAATTTGCAAATAAAATGCCTCCCAGAACTAGTTTAAATTTGAACAACTATTGCAAGCATGGTTTTGCTAGGCTGCCCATAAAGACCTGAGACATCAGATCTTCAGGCCATCAAAGATGAAATATTAACCCTGTAATGGGAAAGTCCTGATGATCCCATTGCTAATCAAAGCCAAGCCTGGGTTTCCTGCTTCAAGCAAACATTGCCAGAGAGCGCTGTCAAGATTTTAAAATTGCAAGGAACAGGAAAAGGGACTTCCAGTCCCTGGTGCAGCAGGATAGAAACAGCAGCAGCCATGGTTTAGGTCAGAGCTAGGAAAAAAAAAAGAAAGAAAAAAAGGCCTAAAACTGTGGCCAAGCTGAGATCGGCAAGGGAGCTACTAGCGGGCAACTTTTTATTTCTGTTTTAGTTTTAAATGACTGGAGTAAGTCAAAAGCATGTGTCTGAGAAAGAGGCAAGAAGGGGACATGGAAGGAAATTTTGTAAAGTAGTTTATTTGAATCTCACTTCTGCTGGTGTTTCTCGAGCCCTGCTGTGCTGGGGTGAGCAGTGGGCATTCCTGCTGCACCTGAACATCGCCAGGGCTGGGGCAGTCGGCAGCACAGGCTGCTTTATCTGCAGGCTTGGGTACGAGTTGTTTCCAAAGTGCTTGTATTTGCTCTCCATTCCCTGTCTTCCATCCAAACTCCGTATCTGCAGAGAGGCCCTGGGCGCAGGGTGCTGCCTCTCACAGCGGGGGCTGAGGCGGTGAGGGAAAGTGAGAGGACGATGGGAAAAATTATAAGAAAAAAACAGCACTCCCTCCTCAGCAGGCTGCTTTGTCCAGCAGATCATACCCAAAGCCACACTGGTGCCTGGTGGCTATAGCATTGTCACCACTTCACCCCTGGCATCTTGTCCCACGCCGTCGTGGGAACCCAGGGGGTAATGAGAAACCCTGTGTGGAAAACTAAATCTGAAAGGTGGTGTGGGAAGCTGTACCGATGGGAACAGTCTTTGCTTTAATATTTAATTTGATGAGATCTAGCTCTGAGAAATGGAGCTACCACAGCTTCAAGCATGTGCTCAGCGCTTGCAGGGGAATTTCCACAGGGTTTGCTGTCCTGCACTTATCTTTATCCTGGCTGAGTGACGTAGTAACGTGTCCCATTAACTATTTGAGCACACAGAGCTGTGTTTCCTCCCATTCCCTTTAATGAAACAAGCTTTAAAGACTTCCAGGGGTTGCCTGGACATTGGGTCGTCATATAAAGTATCTCCCCTCTGTTGGCTCATGATCTCTGCAGAGCAAGTGAGGGCCGCTCAGATGCAACTAGGTGGCTTTTCCTTGGAGGAAAGTTCCTTTCGTCAGGAGCTTGTCAAACAGTGCAATGCAGATAAGATTCAATCTTGCCTCTCAGTGGCAGGAATTCCCTGGTGCTGTACGGGCTCATGTTGTAGTCAAACCAGGAATGAGGAACAAGCCGATGTAGGCATGAGATGGATCTCACCTAAAACCTGTCCTTTCTTTGTCCTTTTAGGTGGGTTCTGTTGGTCCCAAACTGTTTCTGGGACTGCGAGTCAGCCTGCAGCAGAGCCAGTTTTCCTCTGTGCATCAGTCTCCTGCCTTCAGAAATCCCTTTGCATATGTTCCAGACACTTCGGGTGTCTTCACCAGGGAACTGGTCTTTAAGGGAATCTGATTGCCACTGTGATGGCAAACAAACGAGCTGGAAATGGAGATTTGTCAGAACTACAATCCAGGTACATCCTAATTCCTTGCTAGTACAAATCCATCCATGTTCTATCCTTCCATCTGCCTCTTTCTGGTCCTTCTGCAGCTCCCATCCCTGCAGGATCTGAATCCTTCATGAGAAAAGACTTTGGTGCCTACACACTAACGTTTTGCCTTGGGCTGACACATCCCAAACTGTAATCGTTGCTGTATTGGGTCTGACTGAGCTGGAGTTAATTTTCCCCACAGCAGCCCTCGTCGTGTTGGGCTTTGTATTGGGAGCTAGAAAGGTGTGGATAACACACCCGTGCTGTGGCTACGGCTGAGCAGGGCTCGCAGAGCACTAGGGCTGTTTTATCCAGCAATACCCTCAGTGGGATGGGGTGGACATGATCTTGAGAGGGGACACACCAGGCACAGCTGGCCCAAACTGACCCAAGGGATATTCCATACCATGTGACGCCAGTGAAACAATAAAATCCAGGAAAAAGGGGGAGGAGAGGAGGCATTCGCTTGTCTTTGGCCACATGTCCTGGAGCCCTGCTTCCCAGGAAAGGGGCCAGACGTCACCTGCTGATGGGAAGTAAAGAATAAATCTTCTTTTCCTTCACTTCCCCCTGCCTGGCTTAGGGGTGAAGAGGAGGGACCCCAGTATTTCATCCCACACAGCAGAACCCTCTGCACTGTGAGACTTCTCACCAGGCTTGTCCTGGGGAAAAGGCATGAGCCTCACCAAACTGCCTTCGTGCTACGCTGTCCAAAGTCACGTCCTACCATTTCCCAGTCCTGCTAAGTAATGACACTGGCATATATTGTCTCTCCATAGCATCCACGTCTGAAGCATGATCCCAAAGGCCCAGGGAAAACAAGAATGTTTAAGAAAATCCAGATATGCCTCTGCTGCTTCTTTGTCTCGTGCATTCTGTATGAGATCTCCCTCCTGTCCGGCTGCTTCTCCTACATGCCTATGTCCAAGCACTTCCTGACACCTGAGCAGGTCTTGAACCTTGGCAAAAGCATCATCTTTCTGGAGACGACAGAGCGTTTGGAGCCTCCTCCGCTGGTGTCCTGCTCTGTGGAGTCTGCCGCCAGGATTTACCAGGACCGCCCCGTCATCCTCTTCATGAAAGGACTTACAAATGACACAGCCTTGGAGACGAACTCCAGCTACACAGCCTTCTCACTTTTGTCTTCTATGAAGAATGTCTTCATTTTACCTCTCCAGATGGAAACTGTCTTCCAGGAGACCCCGCTGCTCCAGTGGTACAACCAGGTGAGCGTTACAATATGGGAAAACCAGGGAAATAGGAAAATACTTACAAATAGGGGGAGGGATAAAAGGTCTGAAGTAGGCTTAAAATGAACAAAGGAACACAGGACTGGTTATGTGAAATTAGTAATTTGTTGTTTGTTTTTGTTCAGAACAGATTAATTTTTGCCATATTTTGCAGTATATTAATCTATCTGTTTATTGAGCACGTTATCAGCATTTTCTCCCCTATCTGGAGAACCAGATTTTTTGGCAAACAAACGTCGGTAAAAATAGATTGCATACGTGTTTTGATAAAACATCGCTTAATAATCTTTCTCAACAGAAGCTGGTTGAACAAAATGTGCTGCACAAGTCATCTGAGCACTTGTTAATGCTGTCACACACCAACAAAGCCCACAGTAGATAAGACACGGGAGAGAATTCCATGTTTGTAGTAGGATATGCAAAACCCAGGTGGGATCTTGCGAGCTCCACCCTGGAAACAGGTGGCAAACTGCTGGAAAGTAGCTTTCTTTGGCTCCATCCCTGTGCAGGATGGGTGTATTTACTCCAAACTCTTCCTTCTCCTCATAAAAAAAAATTACTCCAGATAACCAACAGTGCCAATAAAACCCCTGCAGCCTGTTTCAAATTGCTGGGAGTGATCAGGGAGTGTGTTAAGTGGGTTGTGTCCCACTGAAATAGCAGGCAAATGATTCATGGCATCATTGATTTAACCTTGTCGGTTCCATCAAAACACCCGAGAAACGTTCCTGCGTTCGTTTATCCCAACAAAGCATCGCTCTGCGCTGCCCCTTTATCTTACTCCCAACAAAGTTCAAGAGCTGGAGGAAGAAAAGGCAGCTACTGACAGGTTTGCAGGTGCAGTTTTATGGTGCCATTTGCCTCCGATGGATGGATGTGATCCGTTCTTTGCTGGTGGCATCACTGTTTCCCCTTTGTAACTCTGTAGGTAGTCCCGGAGCAGGAGAAGAACTGGGTCCACGTCAGCTCTGATGCCAGCAGACTGGCGCTCATTTGGAAGTATGGGGGCATCTACATGGACACAGATGTCATCTCCATCAGGCCCATCCCGGAGGAAAGCTTCTTAGCAGCGCAGAAGTCACGGTTCTCCAGCAACGGGATCTTTGGCTTCCCTGCCCACCACAAATTTATTTGGGACTGCATGGAGAACTTTGTTCTCAAGTACAATGGGAATATCTGGGGGAACCAGGGGCCCTTTTTAATGACAAGGATGCTCAAAGCCATCTGCAATCTCACAGATTTTGAAAGCACCGAGGACCATAGCTGCCAGAACATCTCCTTCCTCAATCCTCAGCGTTTCTACCCCATACCATACCCAGCCTGGAGCCGATACTACAAGGTGTGGGACAAAAGCCCCAGTTTCAACCACTCCTACGCGCTGCATTTGTGGAACTTCATGAACCACAACCGGAAAGCCGTGGTTGCGGGCAGCAACACGCTGGCTGAAAAACTGTACAAAGCCTACTGCCCCACCACGTACGAGGACCTGATCCAAAATGCGGAGCTGAGGGATTTCACACACTCTGAGGACGCTGCATGATGTGGTGTAAGGATCCTTTCAGCCCTCCCCATCCTGGAGCCAAACCACACTCACCGCTGGTGTCAGTAGCTGGCTTTGTAGGAGAAAGGAAGACCTTTCCATAACCACCATCCCTGCTCCCTTGGAATGCTAAGGAGCATGTGCAGGGTGGTGGTGGGTATACACCAGATGTAGCCTCCAGTGACTTTTACCTCAGTTCTGTTTCCTTATAGGTGCTTATAAACCAAACCTTCCTGAATCTTACGGACTTACAGGCCTTACTGGTGAGCTTTTCCAAGGGAAAAGTTTCTAAAGAGATGCATGGCCTCCTGGGAGGTATTTCTTCTCTGCACCTCATGGCACTGTTAGCAGCTACCCATGTCAGAAAAGTTGCAAACACAACAGGCTTTGGACTGGGCTGAAGCCTCTGAGGCGAGTGTCATGCAAATATAGAGCAGAGGATGGATGACAGTAATTGCTAATGAAGAGAAGCCCAAACCACTGTCTTTTCATTAATCTGTGCTTTTCTCACGTGAACTTTACACCCTACGTTTTTGAGAGGGACCTTATCAGTGCAAGTGAAAATAAAATGTTTAATAAACTACACTCCTCTGAGCTTGCTTTCCCCTGCAAGCACCTGGGAAATTCAGACCCATTTTTCAAATGTTTGTGCTCCTGCACTTTTACTTTGGCTCCTTCCATCAAGAGGCTGCACCGCCCCATCCTCTGGCATCAGTTCTGGCTGCATAAAGTCACATCTCCCCCAGGAAAGGAGATGCTGAGGCACCAGGAAAGGCTAAGGACGACCTTCCAGCGCTCCCAAATCCCTTTGAAATAAATGCAGTTCAATGAGGTGCAGCAGCTTGGCTCACCCTTATGCAACCAGGTGAAAATCTGCAGTTAATCCCAACAGGGCACCCAGTCACTTTTGTTTTCTGCAGGAGAGCGACGCATCCCCTTGCATTGACTTTTCCCAGGGTAATGCTGATTCACCCAGCCCCCCAAAAAGCAGCCCAGCTTGCAACTATCTTCTGAGTCTGTCTGAACAGCTGTTTTTAGCTTGGGAGCAGAAAGGCGGGGGTGGATCGGTCGCCCGTCATCGAATGTTTGCCATCTGCACAATGCTATCTTCTGTAAACACAGCAGCTAATGAGCAGGCTGCCATCGGCAGCCCGGTTTCCGCAGCTAGAAATTGCAGCAGGATTAATCCGGATTAATCCTGTCCTCGCCTCTCTAGTTTCTCTCTCTGTCCCTGGCTGCAGGGGGGTTATTCACCTTTTTCTGCCCCGTGGCTCAACTCCAGGTTCTGCTCTCTGGGCAATGGTTGTGTCCATGGAAGGGAGACAGGAATGGAGGCTGGGCAGAGACTCCAGCTGCTCCAGCTCCCTTTGCAGATGAGCTCAGGAGACCAACATTGCCCAGGCTCTACTGTGTTACTTTGTGGCTCCTCTGATGATGAGGTCCAACCCTGTGTCAGTTCTTCTTGCTGCCTGTTGTTTACTGCGGAAACTTCTAGTCAAGCAGGGCTGATGGCAGCAAGCACAGCTGAGCTCAGGGAAGGTCCTGTGGGGCGCTTTCTCCTGCAGCTGCCTGAGAAAGCCACCGCTGCTTTGTAGGAGCTCCAAGAGATCCCATTTTGGTGTGAGAGGAGAAGCTGAGAAAGGGAGGGAGGTGATGCCAGCTTTTGGGCAGGGTTCTGTTGTGGTTGAAGAGTTAAGAGATTGAGGAGGGGGGGACAGCTGATAACTCTAGGACCCTGAAGGGTCAGAGGGCAGCTCCTATTGCCTTCCCTTCCCTGCCACACTCCATAAAAGGGACAGGAAAGTCGAGCTCTTCCCATTTTTTTCCCAGGCTCTGCTGCTGCTACTGCCACCCTCTGCGTGGTGGTACCTGACACCCACCTCCCACCCAAAACTCTGCACAATCCATGGCCATCCCAGAGCGGGTTTGGGATAGATTTGGATATCCCCCTGCCCTTCATCTTCCTTTTCCCTTTCTTCCTTCTTCCCCTTTTTCTCCTCCGCTGGGAGGGAAGGGGGAAGGGGAGAGAGGGCTGAGAGGAATCCTGCTCTGTGGGCCTTGCCCTGAGCCTCAAAGGGACACAGGTTCAGGGGAGAAAGGGAAGCTGCCTGAGCAGGTCGTGAGAGTTTGGGTCTCCTAACACCTCTCTGCTTCATGGGGAGGTGTCTCCCACAGGTTGCAGGCTCCCAGATCAGCAGAGGAGCAGAGGGATGCTGGATCCTAGGGTACCCTTGGACCTTGCAAGGAGTGAAGAAGCCTTGAGGAAGGTGAGGGAGGCCCCAGGGTGGTCCCTTTCTGCCAGACAGCTTTCCAGCCAGGGCACAAGAAGCTCCGTGCAGATGAAGCAACCCTGGCAGTGAAGGAAGCAGAGATTCTGATGGACGGGTTGAGTGACAGTCCCAGGGAAGGGAAAACGCTGCTGGCCTTGTAGAGGTCACTGGCTGCAGTATCAGAACTGACTCCACCGTGTGCAGCCCCAGGGAACTGCTGGGAAACCCCGTGATTGCTGCAGCATCCAAAAAAGTGGAGACCATGATTCGAAGAAATTTCACTCCATAGTCAATGAGGCCATTAAGTCGGTATTCTTTATTACGGCGCCGGGTGCATAGGGGATCATTCCTCCAAATATGCACACCAGGGACTCAAACTCGTTCGCTTTTATAGTTATATAACATGCATATTCATTATACTTCCATGAACTCATCAGAATATTNCCCCGTCTGCAGCCCCGACCATGGTCAGTGGCCTTGCCCGAAGAACTTGTCCTAAAAAAGGAAGTCTCTTCCAGGCGGCGGGGGGGTGGAGCAGGGGGGAAATTGTACCGGGGGGGCAGCGGGAGATCCCCGGCTGGAAACCAAGAGCGACACGGATCTGTTGGGCAGCTTTCAAAGGACGCCTTTTAACTGCGGGTGGGTGTTTAAGGAGTGCTTAGGGCACAGCTAGAAAAAGGAGCAGGCACCGCTGCTGGAAGGGATCTAGGTGGAAGTGGGAGCAGGGCAGCAGGGAAGGCAGCAGACTGGTGGGATAGTCAAGGGTGGTCAGGGTTGACCAGGTCCTGTTTTCAGGACAGGCTGCTTCCCTAAAACAGGTCCACTCCGCAGGGATTCCGAGTGGGTTGTTGTGAAGAGTTCCACTGGGATGCTTTTCGAAATGTCTTCTACCAAAAGCAGGTGGAGAAAGAAAGGGCAGATTTCTGTTTTTTTGGCAGAATTTGTCGAAGCAGTAGAGAGCAGTTGTGGACGGGGAGGGAAAAGGAAGGGGAGGGAAAAGGGTTTCTTTGGTGCCCCATGAGCTAAGCTCTGAGCTGCTCCTCAGTGCCCGCAGTGTGCGCAGGCTGGCGGGGGCTGCAGTGCAGCCAGAGGATGGCTGTGGGCTCAGCCCTAATGCATCCCTTTTGCCTCCCAGGATTTTTCTGCAGGCTTTTCCCAGCCACTGCACCAGGGTGTGCTTGGAGCTGCCAAGGTGTCGGGGCTCTCCCCAGGACTCGCTCCCCTGCCGGACATCCCTCCCTTCTACTTCCATCCCCCCTGGATTGCCGTCAACAGGGTTCTCTTCAGCACCCTTGACGTGGAGCGGGTGGCCCGGGAGGTGGACGTGGCCGCGATCCTGGAGCACATCCCCAGCGTGGCCTTCTGCGACCTGGATGGGGAGCAGTGCCTCCACTGTGGGTGGCCGCTGGACCCCATCCTTCTGAAGGTGCTGAGGATGGCCCAGCTGAGCGTCCAGCACCTGCTGCACTGCCTGGCCACGCATGCCCAGCGCCTGCAAGCCGCCCAGGAGGAGCTGGCTCGCACCCAGCAGCTGGTGGCAGAGCAGGAGCTGCAGCTCCGCTGGGCGACTGGGGACGACGGGAGGTGGAAGCGGCCGATGGCCACGCCACAGCCCTCGCTGCAAGCTGGCCCCGAGACCCTCTGCAAGGTGAGGAGGGGGAGGTGTCGGGGTGTCAAGTGTGTCTCTGTGCGGGATGCTCTTTGCTGCGCCCTGCCTTTGTAGCCCGCTGGGGTCACACCTTGCAAAGCTGCCACCCCATCGATGAGCTTGTGCCACCCTTTCATCAAGTCCCTGTGTTCTGGAGGGTATCTTGTGCTAGGGACACTTGAAGCATCCTCCAGACCAGGGGAGTGCCCCTATCTGCAGATTCCAGTCCCTCCACTGAGTTTTTCCCCCCTCTCCAGTGTCACCTCTGCAGCAAGGCCTCCCTGAACAGCTCCCTCCTGCAAGTCCCCGGGCAGCGCCAGCACATGGAAGCCACCAAGGCGGGTGAGCACTGGCACAGTTTCTCCCTTCACTTTCCCAGGCAGGTTCTCCCCGCTCTTAACGTGGGTACTGGAAAGCAGAGTGACCCCAGGAGGTTAAAGACAACTCCTGATCACTGCTTTCTTTGGCATTTCTGTGACTATTGACTGATGGCTTGGTGCTCGTTGCCTTCCCCTCAAGCACAGGGAGGACACGCAGGCAAATACGAGGCTGCGCGTGCATTTAGAGCTCATCCCCGTGCCTCAGTTTCCCCACTTGTCATGGTTTTCCCTGCACCTTGGCTACCTGCTGCTGCACCCTGAAACCCTACAGTGGTTTTGCCCAATGCTTTAGTAGGATTCCCCACCCCCCCCACAGCACAATCTCCGTGCGAGCTGGCACATTGCACCCTTGCTCACAGCACCTCTGTTTCCCTGGGCTTTGCAGAGAGGCTGGAGATGAAGCAGGTGGAGCAACTGGAGCACCAGGTGGAGGAGCTGAAGGTGGCACTGCAGGAAATGCAGCAGCAGCTGGCAGCAGAGAGGAGGGCTGGGAAGTTGTTCAGGGAGCAGGTATGGGGCGAGGGCACTGCTGCCTGTTTGGAAAAAAACGGGGGGAGGAGGAGTGATGAAAGCACAGGTGAAAAAGGCACTAGAAAAGATGCTGTGGTGGGACTCGCGTTCATTTCTGTGGGCAAGGTGCCCAAGTAAGCACAGTGTGAGTGTGCTTGCCCAGGAGGCTGTGCTGCCTCCACCTCCTCACGGTGTGCAGCAGGCTCTGAGCAGCAGTGGCTGTAAGGAGTGTGTTGGTGCTCGTGCGCCTGGTGCCGGGGCAGAAGTCCCAGCCCCTGGCCTTGCTGACCTGGAGCTCAGATGTCTCCTGCCCTGATGTTTCCACTGGCTGTAGGCACTGGAGAGAGCTCGCCAGCGAGAGGAGGAGCACCACAGGTTCCTAGAAAGGTGGAAGGAGGAGGAGAGGAAAAAGCTGCGTCAGGAGCTGGACGGCCTGAGAGACAGCTCTTGCTCGCACCATTCCAGGACGTGGCCGTCAGGACCAGGGCCATGGAGAAGGTGAGCGAGCACAGCCTGCGTGCTGTCCAAGGCAGGCAGCGGGATGTCCAAGCCTCTGCTTCACCTGGTGCAGGTGGCATTAGAGGTTGACGGCCCAAAGAGGCCTCGTATCTGTGTTCCTGGGGCACAGAAGCATTTTGGGGTTGGAAGCAACGGCTGGCCGGGGCTGGGCTCCTCAGCAGGAAAGCAGAGCCTCCTGTGGGACACACAGCTCCTTCCTTTTCCCCTGCCAGAAACTGGAAGAGCTTCAGGCCAGAGAGGTAGAGGTGGTGGCGTCCAGCCCGGGGACCCCGCAGGGCCGTGACTCGGAGGAGGAGCGGTGGCCGGCACCAAAGCTGGCAGAGCTGTGGGGTGAACGGGAGAGGACGGCAGTGCAGGTAAGCAACCTGCAGCTCTCTGCTCCTTACTAAAGTGGGACTTCCACATAACCTCAGTTTCTGGGGGAGAGCTGATGTAATTGGGTGGTGGCAGAGTCAGAACCAAATTGCTTTGTTTATAAAAAAAAAAAAAAAGTTTCACCAAGGAAGGCCTGGCAAAAGTACAGGGAAGATTTTTACTTCTGTTTTTTATTGCAATGACAGTGAAATTCTTGGCTTTTATCTGTCAAGGTTTAAAAAAAAAAACAAAACAAAACAAGGCAGCATGGGTTTTGTGGGACAACTTTCAAGCCGTGGATGTAGAGAAAGGGTCTCCTGTGTGGTGTCCTGGTGCAACCAGCTTTGCTCTTCTGTGCTCTTTTCCAGTGTGCAAGCGACAGCAGCCACACGGACATCGGCTCCCTGGAGGACATGGCCGAGCCACCCCTTGATGCTCAAGGGGTCCCCTGGGTTCCCAGGGCCCTGGGGGAGCCGGGCTGTGAGGGGACACGCGGGGTTGACAGGGCAGCGACGGTCCCGTGCCAGCAGCCGCTGGATGGAGCCCCAAGCCCAGAAATGCGCCACAGCCACCGCCCCCTGGGCTGCTTCTGGCCTCTGGCTGCCTCTCTTTTTCGGAAGACCCCAAAATCTGGGCTTTCCCAGGCAGCACGGTGAGGTTGAGTCCTCCCTGGACAGCCACGGGAGATCACTCCTCACCTGTGGAAATTAAGTTAATCCTCCTCCTTCTATCTCTATTTCTTCTATTTGTAGTAGATTTATAGTAGTGCCTTTATGTTAGATTTGTTAGATTTGTAGTAGTGCCTTTATCTTCTTGGTCCCTTAAAAGTCTGAAAGTTTGAAAACTGATAGGAAATACTGCCAATTCTTAATTTCTCTTCTCTTTTCCACCGCCCTGCACCACCAATTCAGACTTCTACTGTTCCACATTTCTAACATTTCCCCGTTAGCTGTTCACAAACACCCCATATTTCGCCAATCCCCACATCTCCTGCTATGTGCACACTCACCTGTGTGCTTAGACCCACCCATAGGCTGGAGTTCTGGAGCTGCACACCTTGAAAAGGGTTTTTCAGTTTGAATTCTCTAGGTCTAAGATCTCATCTATCTCGTGTTATTTATTGTTCAGAATGTTGTTGCCCAATCTGTTTTTTGTGTGGTTTTTCATGGTTCATTTAATTGTTCATGTTGTTCTTTTTGTTGACAAACATTCCTTTAAAATAAATAAATTCATAAAATAAGTAAATGGAAGTTTTCACTCCTTTCCCAGCTTTGGTCTTGGTCCCTAGGAAAAATAAAGGAGCTTTTCGCCTGTAGAAAACTGGAGGAGGAGGTAGCAGCAAGAGAGGGTTGATAAGGAAACCTGATTCTAATAGTGGGGTGATAGGAAACCTGTCCCAGCTCATGCACCTGATGGTGCCAGAAAGGCAGGGAAAAACCTGCCCCTAAGTTTGGGAAACACCAGAAATAACTGTCAGCCTTGTGCGAAGAGAATGGTGACACATATTCTGACAAATCAATAAATATCGATACAGAGAAGGCACATTTATTTCAGACCAAACATCTTGAGCCAGCATGTTCCACAGGAAAGTGTTCTTGGTGTGCTGCAGGCTGCAGCAAGCCCCATGGCAGAGGATGTGTGGTGGGCATGGAAGAAACATGAAGATTCACCTTGGGTTATCACAAGGGATGGGCTCTGTCTCCAAAGTCGCTCAGTAACACGGCAGGGAGGGGAGAGGAGAAGTAAATCCAATGACATCAACTCCATCAGTTTGTTTTCTCCAGAAAAGAAATCTTACTCAATTTTTGTTTTTCCTGTTGCTTTATGGACTCCTTTCTCAGAGAAAGCAACTGCTTGTATACCTTTTTTTAGAATACTGTCCTCTTCTTGATGACCCCAAATTGGGCCACGTTGCCAGGTACCTAACATGAAGTCCTGTGCCCACTGGCACTGCGGCGTGCTCGTGCTGTACTGCACTATGGAGAGCAGCAGGGATGCTCCCTCAGCAGGTGGATTACTGCAGCCAGGGGAAGGCAAAACAAAGCAAAAGAAAACAAAGCCTGAAAATAAAGGGAAGTCAGAAGTGCAAGCGGGAACTCTCGCTCGCAGCCGAAGTTGAACAGGCAAACAGGTGTCCCGATATTTTCTTCCCACAAAGATTTCTTTGTGCCCGCATTAAGGAAACAAATTTAGTTTCTCCCACAGGAGAACAAGAAGGAGACAAGAGCCGCCTCCCAAATCCATTTCTCTCACCCTGTAGAGCTGTGATGCTGCAGCGCCATGAGACAACGGTGACTTTGTCAGCAGCAAAAGCGATGGGGACGCTGCTGCCAGCAGAGGTGGCCCGTGCAGGCCACAGGCATCCTGCCCTCGTGCTGAGAGCAATTCTCAGAGCCTGACTCTGCATCCCCTCCCTCTCAAGGCTTTGCACCTGCTCCTAGGGTCAAATCCTGCCCACTGACGTGCTGTGGTTTGGCACCACCTGCGAGTGGTGGAGCAGGCTTGGTCCAGGGGCTGGAGCACGCCATGCTGCTTAATGTCCAGAGGCTTTTCCTGAAAAGCTGAAAAAAACTGGAAGTTTTGTTGAGGGAAGATGCGACCATCTTGGTTTAGAGGAGCAAGGCCCGTCCAGTATCCATGTTTTTTTTCTAAGCGTGGTTTTACTTTTCCTGCAGTGCAAGCAGCCCAATCCTCACCCTTCTGCCCTGTCCTGCATCCCCCACTCAGACATGGCACCCCATCTTCTCCATACCCAAACTAGTCCCCTTCGATCCCCACACATTTTCCTCCTATTTTTTTCAACTTTGTCTTCGACACATCATGGAGGGTTTCCCACGGTCTTCACCAAATACTGACCCCTCTTATTTTTTTCCTACAAGAAGTAGCTCAGCCTCTCTGGAGTTCCTGGGAACAGTGAAGCAAGTTCAGAGACAGCAAGATAAAGAACTAGCCAATTTAATGAAGGAGAAACCATGCAAATCAGGATTTCCTTCTGAAAAAGGGACTTTTTGCACTGCCATCACAAGTTGAAGGGGTGGTTTTACAAACACTATCTCAGCTGATGTAAGAGAGCCGAACCATTTAGGACATCTGTGGGGCATCATACACACTTCTCCCTTCCCCCTGGGGCAAAGCAGCACAGCTACACTGAAATCATTGGTCAGGTCCTTGCCAAGAGTTTAATGCCATTGGAGTTTCGTGGTCTTCAAAATAATATATTTTGTGATTTGTTTTTCTCAATGGCATGTCTTCATGGGGCTGCAGCTATTGGTAACTGTCCAGGATGGTAATACTTTTATAAAAGGTGAAAAATGCGCCGGACAATTACTAGATATTCAAGCCACAGCACTAGCAATCCCTGAATGCAGCACAACTTGCACAATTAATACCAGGCAGAAGAAAATAAAGGAAAAGAAAAATCCTATCGAGTTTATTCAGCTGGAATATCTCACCCAGAGAGCTATTCTCCCATAATATTTGGGGCAAACGCAGTGTCATAAATCTTAGTGCTATTAATCCGTAGACTCATTCATCTCTGTTCAGCTATATAAAAGCAATAACCTTGTCACTATAGGAAGGAAGATTGGGCTTTTAATTGCATATAGATTTCATGAGAGTTCTTATCTCATAGTCCAATTTGTAGCTTCAGATACGCGTCTTTGCTTCCCTTGGTCAAAGTCCATGCAAATCTGCCACGCTCTCATATACTTATAAATGTTGCAGAAGCTCAGAAAGAGCCTGTGTAGAGCTCTTCTGGCAGATAATACACACAGTCGTTTCAGCGTTGGCTTTATTAGACAAGCCTATATTTAATTAGCTCCTCTGAAACAGGAGATGCATTTTTCAGAGGATGATCAAATTTACGGAAACAAAACCATTCCTGAATGTGGGCACACGTGCACCCCCACACCTCACCCATCACAATTCCCCTGACTCATAGAATCATAGAATGGTTTGGGTTGGAAGGGACCTCCAAAGGTCATCTAGTCCAACCCCCCTGCAGGGAGCAGGGACATCCTCAACTAGAGCAGGTTGCTCAGAGCCTTGTCCGGCCTCACCTTGAATATCTCCAGGGATGAGGCCTCAACTGCCTCCCTGGGCAACCTGTTCCAGTGTTTCACTGCCCTCACAGGAAAGAGCTTGTTCCTGACATCCAATCTCAACCTGCCCTTCTCTAGTTTAAAACCATTGCCCCTCATCCTGTCACTCCAGGCCTTTGTGAACAGTCCCTCTCCAGTCCTCCTGTAGCCGCTTCAGGTACTAGAAGGTCACTATTAGGTCACCTCAGAGCCTTCTCTTCTTCAGGCTGAATCTCATCTCCCTGGACTCTGCAGGTGCTACCAAATACATCCTTTGCTCTGCAGGTTATTGTCAATAAAGGTAAAATAACCAGCAGAGTGCAGAGTCTTCCCTCTCTCACCAGTAACAACGGCAGAGATCTACTGTACCTTGATTCCAGTTATTTCCAGGCTTTACTCAGCCAAAGACTTCTGGAGGCACAAAGCTACTTGTGGCTGTGTGATTGGTCAAACCAGCAAGCCCAGCAAATATTTAACTGCTCCTCTCACACTGCAGCTAGGCAGCAAGGCAGGATGGTGATGGCTTTGCTCTGCATGACTTGGAGAGCCCTCCATGAGTTGCTCCTTTAAGCAACTCAGTTGTGCCTGTGCTGCTGAGTTTCAGAGCCTAAATTCAAACCCTTTAACAAGCACAAAGTGCCTCCCTACAATGGTGGGGGACCCAGGCACAGCACGGGGTGCAGAGGTCATGTTTCGAGTGGGTGGCCCCAAGGTGCTGCCCAGGCAGCATATGGACCAAGTGTCCCCTCTCTCCATGCAGCTGGAACTTAGCGCTGCAGGCTGTGGATGCGGCATGGGGAGGGTTGTGTCCTTTGCCTGGGGGCATTGGCACATAACGGCACTAGGACACAATAAGCTGCCACCAAGACAATCTTGAGTCATCCTGGGGGCTCTTTTGGATGACATTTTTTTTCTCAAAGTCCAAGAAATAAATAGAGCATCCTAATTTTTTTTTTTTTTTTTTTTGGCCTACAGGGCTGCAGATCAAACCCTGCAAGTGGCAACTTTGTTCTCAGTAAAACCCCAGAGCATCCCCTAAGCAGGTGTTTCAGCTGCAGGACTTTCAGGAAACAGATCGGTTGTGCTGAAAAGAGTCTTTGTGCCAAGACAGGGAAATACCAAGGGCTTTCTGCAGCAGGAACCGCAGCTCCATGGCTGGGGATGCTGGTTCTTCCCACGCTGTCAGTCCCCTGATGCACAACGCTCACAACTCGCGATGGCGCCCACCACGACATAAGGTCCATTATGACCAGAAACAGAGGGGAGCAGCTGTAATATCAGGTGTTGTTACACCACAAACAGGCTCATAAATAAATCATTATCTGCTTCAGAATTTGATTTTTTTTTTTTTTTTTTTTCCCCAGTGAAGTTCGCTGCATTAAAATCTTTCATACTTCAAGTTTTCGGCTGAGGTAAGGAAATGAAAAAAGATGTTGGAAGATTAGAAATCTACTGAGGACAGGAATTCCCAGATACAGGTCTGCCTCCGCTCTTTGCCACTCTCCATAATGCTCCTGCCTGCAATCTTGTCATCTACACGCTTGCACACATCAAAGTGAAACCGAGAGATAGCTGGCTCGGTGAGTTTTTCCAACTATTTGTGTTGCATAAAAATAAAATAAAACTTTCAAAGGTGCTTTCTTGTGGGTTTATGTGTGTTCTTTTTTCTTTTTCTTTTTTTCTTTTTTTTTGTTGTTGTTGTTCTAATGCAACCAGAAACCTGTATTTCAATTTTTTTTTCTGGGTGTTTTTCTGTATTTTTCATTACCCTATGTACCTTTACCCAACCACCACTTATGTGTTTCCTATCTAAATTAAACATTCCTGTGCTTTTCAGCCCTTTTCCAGTGGAGGCTGGAAGGAATGAAAGCATACCAGAAATTTTTCTGCCCTCCTAAGAACAATGAAGTATTTAGAAGTGTTTAATTGCTACCTTGAAAGTACCAGATACTGGCCTGCCCAAAGTGGCCTCAAACCCAAAAAGAGCCATGCACTTGCTCAGCTGTTCTCCTCAGCAAACCCAGGGGCCCGGCAAAGACTTCTCATTTCATTTCATCAGTGAGTTGGGGTCCCCTGATGCTTATTCATCTGCTTTACTGATATTTTTGTCTCAGCATGTAACTAACCACATCTTACAAAGGAAAACAAAACAAAAAAAAACCTGTTCTTTTATTTTTTTCCCTCAACCACACATACTGCTCCCAAGAATACTGCTCCCAAGATTCTGCAGAACCCAAAGCTGAGGTGAATTTAGCTGAGCAGAAAAGTTAGAAGCTGCTGTTGATGACAAAGAGATAATACTTGAAAACAGTGATTTTGGTCTTAGAGACTTTTTTAATATTCATGTAAAAAAAAAATAACTAAGAAAACAAACAGAAAAAACAAATCCAGCATGCAAAAAAAAAAAAAGGCAGAAAAGCTAAGTCTATACTGAGATATGGGGACAAAACTACTGTAAAGAATACAGATATTTTAAAAATAGGCCAGGATTTACCTCTGCAAAATGAAATTGTTATCCTTTGAAAACAGATCCTTAAAACAAGTCCTCCATGAGTACAAAAAGGAGAGTCAGCACTGACGTCGAGCAGAGGTAGTAATTTATCCCCTGGCGGTAGCAGGGCCAACGTCCAGCCTGAAATGGGATCAAGAGCTTCTGTTGGATGGAAGCTCTTCCCACGTCTCTGCATGGTGATCATCTCCTCCAACCATCAGCCCTTGGCACCACACCATGCCAGGCATTCCCTCCCCTTCTGACTTGCCCAAGGTGCAACCTTCTCCACAGCTCCAGGAGCTGTAGGTCTGCCTCTACGTAATGATGGAGAGCTGATGGTTATGGAGAGCTGATGAGGCCAGTTTGTGGTCACTGGGAGCACTGGTGTTCAGTGAGACAGCCTACCCTCCAGACAAGCCACTGGAGATGCCAGCTAGACTCATAAGTTGATCTACCAGAGGTCCAGCTCTGAAAAACTGTTCAGCTCATTTCAGAATATGAAATGACCCAAACATTTCACCGAAACAACCTTACCACTGAACTCCTGCAGAGAATTTATCTCTACAAGTTGGGCTAAAACCTATTGAAGGTATCTATTAAGATGGCTACTTGGGAGGTTTTGGACTCCTTTTTTCTCTCTAACTTGTCCCTCAATATCTTTTGCACTGCTCATAGGCACTTTCCAGAGCTTTACTAGGATGTGTTCTGGAGCCAGGTGGGAGGACCCGCTAACAGCACACAGCTCTCTCCTCCCATGTGAGCTCCTGTGTCTCTTCCTCTGACCCCCTCAAATAAACTTTGTCTCTGATGGATTGTCTGGAAGAGGCAATGTCCCACTAAGGAGTTATCTTCATATCACTGGGGGAAGAAAGTCCTGATGTCAGTATGGAGTTACACATCTAATGCTCCCTGGGATTTCTGCTCCAAACGTAACTCTAATTAATTCTAAATGAGAAATTCTTCTGGCTTCATTAAAGATGACATCTGCAGGAACACTGATCACACACAGAGGTTTTCAGCTATTGCAGCAAATACCTAGCGTAGGAATAACAATGGATTATACATATTCCCTGGGGAGATCAGAAGAAATAAATACACTTTGGTATCACGGGTTATAGCAAATGTCTAAGTAACATAAGTCAGATTAAATATCACAGGAGATCAGCATTGTAGTACAACCAGCAAAGGAAAGGTGTGTCTGAGTATAAATAGTCACCAGGGAGGAAAATGCCGTGGGGTCTGTGTGCATTGGCCGCAGCCAAAGGGGCACAATTGATTTTACTTAAAATACACAACAAAATAATATAGGAGACTACTAGATTATAATTCTTGCTTTTCAACCTGCTCAAAAAAAAAAAAAAAAAAAAAAAGGTGGCAAAACCAGAGCAAAGATATACTATCTTTTCAGCAAAATACTATTTCTTCTCATGAACAGAAGACACTGAGGTCACAGGTTACTGCTCACCTCACAGAATTATGAGGAAATAGGGGATGGCACTGCCTAATTGGGAGAAAGCCTGATCAAAGGGAAGAAGACAATGGAGTAGTACTGCTTTTACATCTGGGCTGTTATAAAATGGGAATTTCAACCTATTAGAAGAATTAGGAAAGAGCACAAGGCACAATCCTGGTCCTTGATCTCAGAGGTTATATGTAAAATATCGGCAAATGGTTCTACTCTGAGCACATAAAAAGGCATTAATTCTGTTCTAGACCTCCCTATGGTGAGCATAAGAACAGGTGGTCGAATAAAACCGATGTTCATAACAAGCTAGGATACAACCTCAGAGTAGGGGAAACGTGATAGCAAACACAATCCTCTTTACAGACGGCTTTGTTTGTGCACACTTTTTGCTTCTGAAGTTAAAAAATGTTTTATAAAAGATAGCACAACTCAAGACCAGCAAGTCTACTAGACATAGTCGTATTTTGAAGGGTAGGAGCGTCTTCCATCCTCACTTCGAGCAGCTTCTTCATACCCTGCACCCTTCTTAGTCTTCGCTTCAGGTTCGTATCCTGAACCGACCTTATAGGGCCCCGTTCTGTAGGAGATATTCCGTCCCGACGCATTGTAGGACACCGCTTTGTAACTGAAAGAGACACGAAAGATGGCATCAGCCACCTGCAGGGTAACTATACAATGTCGCATCCCTTGTTCCCATTTGCTGTTGCATTTTAGGAAACTCTGTACTGTGTCATCACTTGGAGCCACTCAATGAGCTCAGAGCCAGACATCCACAGGCAGGCTGCAAGTCTCTTTCATATTTTTTCATAAATTTCTACTTTCTTTCATGAGTAAATCCTCTTTTGTGTTTTTTCTTAAATTCCTACTTTCTTTCACTTGAGTAAATCCTTGATTGAGTGAAGGACCTACCTAGAATAACCAGCTACTTAGGCATACAAAGCCCTACTTGATGCAAAACATAGCTCAGCTGACGCAATCGACGCCTGATGATGATCTGCCAAGCGATTTGCAACCAAAGCTGCAATTAACGAACCTGACTTAGCCAGCACCTTGCAAATTTTAGATTTTAAGGTTGAAATCTCCTGCCCTCTTTATCTGTTTGCAAGTCATGCAGTCAGGGAAAGGAAATGGTCACTTTTGACCCACGATACACGGCAAACAGGTGTACCATCACGTAACTCTTGCAACCGGGGTATTACGTATAAGACATGTCCTGTGGTGCGCTGGCTGTATGATATCCCAACAACTGAGGCTTCATGCAATACCATCCCATGTCTACCACGGATGGACTTACCGGGATTCTTCTGGAATCAGACCTCTGCAAGCAAGGCACATCATGATACCTCCTACAAGAGCCAGGCCACCTGCCACCCAGCCGACAAAAAGGGCTGAGCCAAAGGTGTACCTGCAAAACAGAGGGCTGGTTAGTGCTGTCACAGTGGTCCGGTCTGCTTCCTATGAAACGCACTGGGTATTGTCATTCTCCCTCTGGCACCTCAGAAGTTCTTGTGAGCACAGTCCCATCTTCAGACTGATCCTCAATGGGTTCTTTACCTCCTTCTTAAGCTGCCTGAACAGAGACATCCCAGCCAATTTACTCGGACAAATTATGTCCAGTGCAGATAATCTTCCAAGTCCTGGGACCAGACTGATATGGACCCAGAGCTTGCCTTTCCTTCAGCTGCAGTACACACTGGCCCTGAGGGAGATCTGCACTGTGGAGCACCCCGAGCCAGTCGACCACCTACCTGTTCTGGACGTTCTGCATTCCCTGGTACATGTTGGCCGTGGACATCCAGAAGTTTGTGACCAGCATGTTGGCAAACACAGACACTCCAGTGATGGCACACAGGCCTAAGGTCAGACAGAAGGACAGAATGTGACCCACATAGTACAAGCAGTCAACTTTGGCCCTGGGGAAGCACCTTACAGCTCTGGAAAGGTGGGTGACACACTGCTGTGTGTTGTGACACGTACCTTCAGCAGAAGTGGGGACCCCTAACGTGTTACTCCTTTCTGCCAGGATTTCTACACATTTACAATCCAGCAGCAAGAACGCAATGTCATGCTACAAAACCCTGTCATACCAGCAGGAATCTTTCTACTGAGGTGTTCTCTTACAGAAAAGTAGTTTAACAAACACATCATTTTAGCTGCTGAAAATATTCAGTAGTTCAGTTTTAAAGATTTGTTTTACAGTGAGAAACATGGGCAAAAGATTCCCTATCAGAATTTTTTTTTTTTTTAATAGGAAAACCCACTCTCCGTCACGTGAAAAGAGAGATACATTTAGTTCACAGCCTGTTCATCACCAGGTAGTGATGCCTGCCTGACTCTGCAAGTAGCCTGGAAGACCAGACTGAAGAGGCAGGAACTGCTCCTATTCATCTGCCTGGGTGATCACTGTCATGCCCAGCCGTAACCAACTTGGCACCTATGGCATTATTTGTCACTACTGCTGTCCTTAACTGAATGATTGACGCTAGCAAAGCTCATAACTGTACTGTACGCCGCTGTGGAAGGAAGTACAAAACACACGGTCATGTCAGTGTTTGTTAACAAAAAATATGGACTCCAGTTTTTCTGGGCATCCCAGGTCCTATTTATTGTCACTACACACAGCAAGACCTCTGGATCTTTCCTGAAACCCAGTTACTCAGAGCATTGAGGGGGGGTCTGGGCAATCAGTCACACTTTTGCCTCCGATCCCCAGATAGCCTTCACTGTCGTGGTACTTGGGTGGCACGGTCTTCAACATTCCTGTCCTGAGAGCGTCCCTTATTTTAGGAAGAAACACGACCTCCAGCTCAAAGAGGTATGATCGAGGGCCAGGTCCGCCATGGCAGGTGGGTACTCAACTCCTCAGCTAGCTCAGCCTAGGGACCTTGTTTTGAAACGGATAAACTCAACCGAGGGATGTCCCATTCCAGGACTCAGTCACATCATCATTTCAGACACCGTCTCTTCAGGAGAGCAGGCTTTTCCGATACCCTCATTGGCCAAATCCTCAACCCACTGACTCAAATGGATAAAATGACAGATTAGATTTAAGCACAAAATTAAAGCTGTGTGGCGGAAGGTGGTTTCCTCTTTCCAACTTGTACTTATTGTACATCTTTAAGCTGTGTTGTACGTCTCATATCCCAACAAAAGTTACGTGTTGTTCAACTATAAGGATTTTAAATAGAGACAGTCTCTTTCCTTTCATTAGGATATGGATTTGCTTTGATTATTCATCTGCAAAAAAAACAATTGTGGGAAAACCTGTAAGTGATGTATTAAGCATTTGCCATTTCAAGGTACCTGGGTCACACTAGGCATTCCTGAAGCCTTCCTGATAAACCAAGGCATTTAAAAACTACAAACCAGGCTACCACAACCCTGAGAGTCTTCATAAAATTATTAGGTGTAAAGCCTAGGACTCTTCAAAACATTGTTATGTATAAATAAAGGATATATTAGTACACAACAACAGTGTACATAAAACAAATTAAGAAATTTATTTCCTTTTTTATCTAGGGGCTGTTTTTTCTGCCTTCATGTACAAATTTCTGCTTTTCTTTTACCAACCAGAGGTAGTAATCATGTAACCCCAGGAGGCCGGGCTGGAAGAGAATGTAAATAATTTCAAGCAGGCATCAATACTTTGGGTGGCTCCAGAGCATCTGCTACCTACGACCAGAAGTACATGAAGACTTGCCCAGTCCTCAATTCCAGGCACTTGCAATGGCTTCTACACAAAAGACACGACACCACCCACTTACCAGCAACAATAAACATGATGCCAGAGGTCAGAGTCATGTTGGCTTTTGCAGAATTCTCCATGTTGCCGATATGGATGCATTTCAGAGCAAAAATGCACACAAGGAGGCCAAGGATGCCCAGGACGATACCCACGATCATGAGGGCCCTCACAGCCTGGAACATTGCTGCAAAACAAATTGACAAGAGCCATGCTAAGTGACTGAAATGAGATTGGGCAGGGTCTGGGAGGTTTTTAAAAATTGTTTCTGTCTAAAAATGAGTATACTAAAAGAGAAAACCTTGGAAAATGGGGACCAGGTCTACTCTCAGCATTATCTGGGGCACCTCTGGAGATGTGTCTCTGTCTCGACTTCCCACAGAGTTTGATGACTTGGGCATAATTTTTTTGTCAGTATTCATTGGTACCAGTCACAATTTATTCAGTTGAATTTCATGGAGAGGAGTTGGTGTACAGCTGGCATAACCATGAATTGTTTCATAATCAAATTGATTAAGAAAGCTTTTTTTCCCCCAATCCAAGAAGCAACGAAAGCAGACATCTCCAGCCAGCTATCTGTGGTGCTTCCAACTACTGTGTGACTCAAAATGGAGTTCTGGATGTTACTGCTTTACCGTAAAATGCACGGAACAGGAGAATCCCCTCGACAAACATTATACTTGCACCAAGAGAAAGCAAAAAAGCAGTGATATATCTTTTCCATGGTTATTTCTGTCAGTCCTGTTCACCTTCATGAATACAATATGCAAATACCCTAGCCCTGAATTTGTTTAGCATCCTGCCATCAGGGTGGGAATGCTGGGTTGGGATGCAGGAGGTGATGTTGGTGGGTTGTACCCGTGGGAGCCGAGTGCTGCTGTTGATCAGCTGAAGGTAGCAAAAACCCTCCAGACTCCTCTTGGCTGGAGTAGAAAAGTAGAGAGAAAAGCAAAGGGAAACTTGCACCTTTCAAAATGAAGAAGTGAAGGGAAAAGGCCATGCATTTGAGTGCCAAGATGATTTTCTAATAAAGTAGCACAAATCCCACCTTGCCTGCAATTCAGTGCTGGCCCCAAACTCTTCCCTCAGCCTGTGCTGCATCGCTGGCAGAGACAGCAGTCTCGGCAGAGTACTGGGAGGGACTGGTTGAAAGTATTTCAAGGACCATCATGATTTGGCTGGCATGCTTTGTAGCCTCTTCTTGCCCTCCTATGAGCTTTTGCAGCCCTGGGTTTGGCTTTGATGCTCCCTGCAGATGACTGTCCCTCTTCAGTGAAGATGTTGTGGGTTCATAACTAACTGAGAAGAGCAGGCAACATATCTTATAGCCCCCAGGACTTCACTCAACCTGTCTGTCATCCTTTGCTGGGCTGGCCAGGATAACCAGAGTGCCCAAGGATCCATATGCTGTGACTGGAGCAGGAGGCACTGGTGCTGGGCAGCAGGGAGCAAACCCAGCTGGCTTTGCACAAACATGGAGAAGGATTTATAAATCCTCCCCAGGAAAGCAAGGGTGGGTGCTGAGGTGCCCATGTGGGTCTCCTTTCTTGCAGGTTACCACCAACCTGAACACAACCATGCTGGCACCACAAGAAAGCCAGTGGTCTACCATACCACAGGCTGGGAATACACCACCTTCTCCCATCTGGCAGTCCCACTGGGGCTGCTGCTCTTATGACTCAATTTGCCTTTATCAGCCGATAACAAGTGCTAACGAGCCTGGGATTTTCAATCTCCCATTCATCAGCCCCCAGGTGAGAGCTCATTAGTTATTATTCATCAGAGAACAAGAAGCTGGCGGATACGCCTTATCAGCCCTCGAAGGTTGTTCACACAGCACCTGATGCAAAGCAGAAAGCTGCAGAGAAAAGAAAATCAGAGCACTAATTTGTCCTTAAGTTTCTTTGCATCTGCTTTTGTTTCAGGGCAGGCAGGAGAGGATGAAGAAGTTCTTTAGCAAGAAGTTCTTTACCATGAGGGTGGTGAGACCCTGGAACAGGTTGCCCAGAGAGGTAGTGGAAACCCCATCCCTGGAAGTTTTTAAGGACAGGTTGGATGGGGCTCTGGGCAACCTGGTCTAGTGGGAGGTGTCCCTGCCCATGGCAGGGGCATTGGAACAAGATTATCTTTAAGGTCCCTTCCAACCCTAACAATTCTATGATTCTATGATATTCCAGGGCAGCATAATACACTATGGATTGTGCTGGAAGGTCCTTGTCCTCAAAACAGCCCTTTATTCCTAGGGTGATTCCTATAGGCATTACGGTTCCTAGCTGCCACCACTATGGTGATCTTAACCCTTCAAGAAGTGATCATAAGCTAAGAAATCACAGATATATTGTGGTTTCCCAAGAGAGATGTTCTCAGTGCCTTGGGTGCCCGTGAAAGCACGCAACAGGCTGGCCAAGCCAAGTAGCTCCTGGGACATTGCGCTTCTGCTGGAGCACTGAGGTCCAAGTGTGGTGAATCTCCATTGAAAAGGAGTAATCTGCAGCTGTTGGAAAGAGGAGAGAGAGGAACACAGAAGAAAAAAAAAACGTCAAAGAGCCATCAGTAGTGATTCCTCTCTCCATGAGGCTGACTTAGGCACCACAACAGGACAGAAAGGAGAAGAAAGTGCTCCCAGATCTGCTGGGGCATGAAGGCCTCTTCATTTGGCTCATGAGACTGAAAGTGAGAGCTGTTTGGAAAGAGAGTGCTGCAGTTTCAAGTGAATTCTGGCATCCCTCAAAAGCCCTCTGAATAGAGCTGCTTTCCAAAGGTAAACGACCTCCCCTAGAAGGAAGGAGTGGAAGGGCTTAGACAAACAAAATAGGAGACTAAGGAAAAAAATAAATTGCATCAGGAGTACTAGGTAGCAAACAGCCCTAGAGTTACAGTCAAGCACAGAAACCAGCTGCTATTTTACATACACATTTTGCATGAGGTAGGATAACTTTGCATCATACCTGCACACACAGCATTGCTTATTTTGCACGCTCAGTTTCCATACAGAGGAATAGCGTGCACAGAAAATAGTGAAAAATATAAGCTTATTCTCCAAAATAAAGGTCAGTGATCTGAAACCACAGTTTGCATGACATTTTTTCAGATGTCAGTGAAATCGGAAAGTTTGTCTTTCTCCCCACTGTTGCTCTGAGTAGCAAGAGATGAATGAAGTAAAGCAACTTGAAGGCATCGAAACTAACATCACCCTCATTTCTCTTACAAAAGACAAAAGTGGAAATCTACTTTTATGACTAGTTATGGTTAATGGAATATAGAAAGTTTAGGGAAAAAAAATAGGTTTTTAAGTTAACCAAATTCAATCAATTTGTTATGTTTGAAGATACTCATCAACTAAATGGCTACACAAAAAGAACTAAACTGACAGAATACCTCCAAGACACAACAGAAAATTTCTTTGACTCTTTTGCACATTTCCTTATTGTTCCAGTACCTAAAAAGAATATAAAAAGTAAAATCTTGATGACAATAAATCAGCATCAAAATGATGGTTACCGTTGCCTCATTGCTCTTTTAAAACACAGTCGCCTACACACAGCATTATATGTATATAGACCAATAGTTACATATATAGTTTAATAAACATTTTTTTTTCTGAATTCTTTAAAACAAACAGTCACCGAGGAGAAGTGACTCCAAGTCACCTAGCAAGAAGTCACCTAGCAACCCTGAAGCTGGATAAGCAGAAACGCAGTTATTCCATCGCACCCCTCGGGACGGTCGCGGGCTTTTCTGGAAAAGCAACCGCCACGGGCGACACGCTCCCTCCTGTCTCACAGGAGGGAAGCGAGGGCGGCATCCCTAAGGATACAGGGCTGAGAACCCATATCGGGCTCTGTTCTACACCAACCCACAGAAGCAAAAGGCCTCTGTACAGCAGCGCTGGCTTGTGACTATTTGCAACAGTGCACTGAGAGTGAAGAACAATCTTTTTATTGGCTAGCTGGCAGGGCACAGGCACAACAGGTCACAGGGAGGCACGGTGAGCCGGGCTGGCTTCTCCCTTCCCATAAGTCCAGCTAGTTTGGGAACACTGGAAGACCTTCATATGCAGTGGAGTTGGAAAAAAAACCCACTCTTTTTGTAAAGTAAGCAAGCAGATGAGAAAGTAATAGCCCTCTGCAATCTATTTCTGTAACCACTAAAGCTCCCCAGGTAACATGAAGTGACTGTGTGCACCTCTCCCCTTCTTGCCCTTCCTCCACATGCTGCTCGCAGGCAAATTTTTTTAAAGTCCGGTTTTCTCTTTAGAAAAAAACAACACTAAATCAATTGTTTTTCTCTAGAAACCGTTATCCTGGTAACGATGCAAAATTACATGCATGTGTTTCAACTCAAAGGGACATCGTATCTGTGGGTTTAAACATACTCACTCCCCTCACATCAATGGAGCTGTGCTGATTGATGCCAGCAACGGGGCTGAACCCGTGAGGTTCATCCTGAGATCACCTACGCGTGCTCCGATTTGTAACCTCTGCTGAATAAAGATATTATTTTGGTAACAAATACGCACATATTTTTACGCTCATACACTGAGAAGCCTGGAACTTTTTATTCCTCTCAAAGTACTTTAAGATATCTGCGCCCGCTTGGGATGAAAACTGTGCAGAGCTGCTGAGTCAAACCTGGTGGATCTTTTTGCCCCTACCTGGCAGCCCAAGAATGGTGAAATACGGCCGGCACTCTGTAAAGCCAGAGCTCTGCCGCACGCAGCTCCTCCACAGTCCCTGATATTGGAAGACGGCCGTGACCGGGTTGTCATACAAGTCCTGCGTGCTCCACATATCCATGGCAGTGGACACGATACACCCCGCAACACCCAGCGACGAAACGATGAATCCCATCACCTGGCAGATGGTTGTGGACATGATGTCTCCCCCGGAGAGAGGAGGTGAGACAGCCCTGATGAAGCCTGAGACTTAATGGGAGCACCGAAGTCCTCTTGACTGAGCCACCAGAAATGCAGCAGCTCTTATCAGATGCTTTCCATTGAGCGGCGTGTTTGCTCAAAGTGTTTTTGCAAGATAGTCCAGTTTCACTCTCGTCAGGTAGGTTTGTGCTGGCAGGGCCAGAGATATGAGCTTTTTGTCCTTTAGAAGTGCTTGTCCTTTCCCAGCTAAGCAGTTACGTTCCGTCTGGTGTTGGGCAACCAACCCACTTGAAACATGTGCCGTCCCCCCATCGAAACCCTTTGCTGCCCATCCGGCTTCTCCTGCCTGATTGTCGTGGTGCAAATCGCTGAGAGGGGCAGAGGGAAGGACCGTGTTCCCAAGTGAACTCAGCACCTGACCCAAGTCACCACCTCCTTGGCCCTCTGCTTATGCAAAGGAGGTCTGCCATCAGACCAAGATAGGGACATCTCTACATTTGGCCACCCATGTGGGTGTCCACACAAGAGGCATGGTGATAAGCAGGGATGCCAGTGGTGAGCCCTGTGGGAGGATGTGTGGTCACTAGCTCAACTCAGGGGAGAAAAAGGACTTTCAGCATCACTGAGGTTGCCTTAGATGCTGACCATGACACAACCCAGGGCACTGAGTCAAGAGCACAAAACTGACCCAGCAAAGCTCCTACAACTCTGTTCTCCTCCTTCCCGCATCCCCATCACCCACCACGTGACCCCACTGAAACTCATGTGGAGAGAAAGAGGGCACAGGGAGATTTGAAAAGTGTTTTTTTTACAGGCGATTGCTGTATTGGCTAGGGGAATGGTCCTAGACAAAGGAGCAAGGGATGTATACATCAAGACATTCATTATCTCTTTGCACAGTGAAGTGCTGAGCTTGGAGGGGCAGTATAAATACACCGTGACGCTCTGCCGTTGGAGCGCAGGGAGTTACAAGGACCTCCTAGACTTCACACTCGTACACTCTCATCTAATACCCCACTCCAACTGATTTACTTAAGCCCTGACCTAGAAACAAATTCCTGCTTTAACTAGTCCTAATACCACTCTGTGCCACAGGCCCCGCCAATACCATCACCTGGTTAGGAGGCCATGTGAAAGCCACCAGGGAGAGAGGAGAGGGTGATTTCTGTGGATAGATGAGTTAAAATGCAGTTATTACCTGTTGGCTATTGCTTCTGCCTTCTGGAGAGCAACCACCCAGGACACCCCTTTTGCTTTTGTGGCTGTGCAGCGAGCTGGTGGGCAGCAGACAGAGGTGCTTTTGCACTGAACTCTGCTGTGGCAGCCAGAGCACAGCTGACATGGCTAATGGCCACAAATCACAGCCACCAAAGCCCTCTTGGGTCAGGCACGAGATGTCTTTCCTTCCAGCAATCGCATTCAGATTTAGTCATTTTCACACACTTTGGCAAGTTTCTATCAGCTGCCTCCAACAACTCTAAAGGTCAGAAGTTGCCAGAGAAAGTAACAGCATGAGCAAAAACCAGAACTGCTCATCCACAAGGAGGGAGAAGCCACGCTGAGTAACTGTCCTCATCTTGGATAATGCTTTGGGATAAATCAGGACTGGAGAGGACCCAGAAGCTGGGAGGACAACAAGGGCTGGGGAGCACCTAGAAGCCAGGAGAACAACAAGTGCTGACACAAGTAATGTGACCAGAAAGTCCAGAAAAAGCCATTTGCACTCAAACCCGGATGCTCCTTCGCAGCTCTCCAGGACTCCTCCCCTTCCTCATTCCCCAGGACCTGCCGCCTTCTTGCCACCTAGTGGTAGGAGACCACACCACTTTTTCGAGGCCGTATCGCTCCAAATGACCTATGTCCCAGGGACAGATACTCTCCTCGGGGATGTTACCTCTATTCCCAAGGGTGGTGTCACCCTCCATCACTAGTGCGCAATGGCTTGCAGAGCTGCACAAAAAAAAAAATAGCCCATCGGTCACCGCTTAAAATAACCCCTGGGGAGAAAAAAGAGGAGAGGAGAAGAATACAAAGGGCAAGATTTTTTTCCCCAGAGGTTTTTAATTAAAAAAACCTATACCATTTTTTCAAATCACTATGTTTTTTTCTGCTAAATAGGACATCTGGGTGGTTGCATGAATACCAGTGGAGGCCCTCCCGTACACCATGACTGTATGTTTGCTTTGCTGGGCAAGGAGCCACCACGCCTTTTTCTAACCCTTTCTGCTGGTTTTGGCTCCATGCAGCTGGAGCAGCTCTTCAAGCCCCTAAGGACTTTCTCTTCTGTTCTCCATCATTTCATACCCCTAAAGCCCATTGCTCCCCCAACACACTTACTGGAAAGATGCCCATTCCCCGGATTGCCCCTGATTGTGTTCTGAGCTGGAGACTGCCACCCAGGCAGTGCTGCCTTGCTGTAGCTTGCTTCTGCTGATGGGGGATGCCACTTCTTATCATCCTTCTTACTCAGGGGCATTGAAACCCCAGAGCAGTGGTGGAGTAATCAAAAAATACCAACAATCTCCAGGTATGCAAGAAAGCCCAGGTGAACCAGTTTGTCTTTGATTTTGAGGGCCAGATTGAATCGTGTCTCTGAAGAGGATAAACCAGCACAGGGTTGCCTATTCCCCCCTGAAACCTCATGCATGCTCCTTTCAAAAATGAAGCTGAGAAAGCAACTTCAATAACGAGGGTCATGCTGCAGTCCTTAGCTAAGAGCCAAAAAATCACCCAGCCATGCTCAGCACTCCAGATGTCGTGCTCTTTGGAGGATTATTGTGTTTTGGGGGTGTTTCTATTTGCTCATCCCTAAGAATATTGCCTGAGGTTCTATCCAGCCACCCCAGCAGTAGTTGCTTGCTATTTCTCATGCTCTGATGAGCATCATGCTTGTCAACACAGGGAACTCTGTGGGAGCTTCCCACAAACACCTTCCTCAGTGGTTGGCTGAAGCAAGGTCCTGAAGAAAAACCACAAACTTGTTTCCATCTCAGCCCTTCCACTAGCCCATTTTCCATGCCTTTCTGAAATGTTCTTATTTTAAGCTTATTTTTAATGGTTGTTTCTAAGCTACTCATGATACAGAAAAGTATACTTCCCTTTGCAAAACACTCATCACCTCATTTTCCTAGCACACAGCCCATAACAGAAGATCACCTGGAGTTTTATCTGAACTGTTGGCTCAGAGCACGACTTGAAAAGTGGTTAGGTGATAAGATAGCTGTAGAGCATGTCTAAACAAGTTTGCCACAACTAGATGCCTATTACCAGCCACCCCTGGGAGATGACTACGGTCAGGAGTGGTTGAAGGCTGGGGATCAACCCAAGCCTGTTGCTCAGTCTCCAGCAAGGTGGTTCAATGCTTGGGGCAGAGGGCTTGCCACGCCACATGGCAATGCTGAGCAGTATCCAAGGAAGGGACATGGTGAGGAGCCAGCTCTTGCAAAGGCCAAGCTGCCTCACCAAGGAACAGAGAACAGGGCTCCCGCTCTGAGTATTGGGACACCTCCAGCAGTTTCCCCACACTAGAAAAAGGAAAGGTACTTTGTGACCACTCCCCTCTGCAACCTTTATTTCAGCTCATACTTACTTTATCTACCCAAGTGTGGACTCTATATTATCTCAAAACCATTCAGTGGGCCCATTGCAACTCCTGAATGTTATCACTGCCTCTCCCACAAAAATCTCCTACAGCTCATGTTTACTTTAAAATTTGCAAATATAGCTCACACCCTGCCAGTCAGTTCCAGCTTGTTCAGGCCAAAACTAAGCAAACCCACCCCTCTGTCCCTCCATTGCTGTGATGGCCACAGCCTCCAGGAGTGTGTGGCCCATAGCGTGAGAAGGGCTCACAGGCCTTTCTGAAACTCAATGGGAAGGGGGTCATAGAAGACCTCTGTCCCAGCTCTGATCCACTCTACCTTATTGGGTTCAGAGGGCTTTTGAGGTCCCTCAGCAGAGCCGGGGGTGCATAAAATTGAGTCCTTCTGTAAATGCCTATGAGATGTAGCCCAGCCCCACGTCTCCACAGACTCTTGCCATTTTCCTTGCCTTGCTCCCTTTGAGGCCCTCAGCCCAGGTCCTTTAGGATTACTTTTAAGGTCTCTTGTCCTTTCATGTTGCAAAGGCACGAGGCAGTAGCAAAGATACAATGCATGCATCTAGCTTCATGACATTCTCTGCTGGGCTCTCTGCCACCTCTCCCCACCCTGAGTGTCAGTGGGGGTTGGGGTACCTGAGACCTCTCTAAGGGTCTCACGTTAGCTCTTTCTCCAACCCCCCACCTCCTTCAGCTCCTATCACGAGTGCAAGCCCACCAGTGCCTCACATGTTCTTTTAGTAAGTTATATCAAGTCTCCAACCCACCTGGGCCACCTAAAGCCTTCTGTGCATGGAACTTGGTCTCAAGAGACTTTAAACAGGTTACAGAAGTTGTGTGTAGACATTTGAAAACTTGGAGATAAACTGGCTGGGTTAAAGGATTTTAAGTAGCAAGTGGAACTTGGAAGAGACTTTGCCGTGGACACCACCGGTGGAGGATCATGACATGGCACTTAGCAGTCCCCATCCTCACAAACATCGGGCATGAAACAGTTCCAGGGAGCAGAGAAACTGTTTCCTTGACCAGTGGGCTGCCCTGTCTCCGAAATCCTCAGAGCAAGAGTTTTACTAGGGTCATGCCACAAAACGTTTGTTGGCTGTATGGAATAAAAGAAAACTTTGTCATAACGTTGATACAGAAGAAAAAATCTTGAGATGCTGACATTAAGACTACCTAGACATGAATTCTCTTCAGGGAACATCTACTCATCTCTGCTACTCTGGACCAGTAAAACTGACAGCAGTTGTTTTATGCAAAATTCTGGACAGTCATGATTACATTCCCTTGGATTGTTTTTACTCTGACCCCTCTAGCAACACGTAGCCTTTTACTAGTTGGAGAAGTTCAATAGGGTGCGCTCAGACTTTCCGAGTTTGCTGTTGGAAAAGCAAAAATATTCTTTCATGTCACCAGCCTTTTGTTCCACAGCAGAGAGATGCCTCAGCCTTTCGGAAAGGGTCAAAAGGGGTTTTGGCTCGAGAACAAAATGGTCTTTCAAAAATGGCTGAACTAGTCTAGCTGAAGAGATACGGTAAAAAACAAAATAAAAAAAGCACGCTGAAAAAAAACCACTACCAAACCCAAGACAGACAACAAGAAGATTACTGCCCATGTTGTTGTAATTTAGCAAACTTGTAAGTAACTGAAAAATGCTCCTTTTAGCAGAAAGTGTCTTGTGACTTATACACTAGGTGAAACTACCAGCCTTGCTAGAGCTCAGCTCTTGCTGTTTGTCGAATATTTGGGTGTTCAAATTCAGATCGTGTCCTCCAGACAATCACGGTAAGGTCTGCTGACACACCAAAGCAAGCAGCAAAAAATAATAAGCGAAACCAGAATCAGAACAAACAGGCTTAGTTCTCAAGTGACGTATTTCACCAGAGACTGACTGTTTAGAGCTGAACAGCGAGGGCGAGAGCCATAAATTACATGTGTCGTTTCTCATTTTCATCTATTATCTTGATTTTTCTTCAATCTATTTGAAATTAAAATTCCCAACTAAATTGAAGACAGATGATGGGCAAGACAAGTTTAATCTTTGCTAGGGGAGCGAGGGATTGAGAAAAAAAAACTCGTCGGAACCCAAAACTTCATTGATGTACTCAGGTCACCTCACTGCTTCGCTCGAGTCCTATTATTTTTATTCACTCCGGCACTATTGTTCCCAATATAAATGGCCATTGTCAGAATAATAAATAGGGGTTTATAATGGAAATGCTGACAAACCATTAACTATGGCGTGGTTAGCAAGGGGAGTTTAACGGAGATCAAGGTGCAGCATGGTTAAAATAAACGCCGGGATGATCTGCTTAAATCATACCTTAGCAAATTCATAATTTGATTTTTAGCATCGGTTTTCCTTTCCTCTGGTTGCAATACTGCTGCCCTTTGCCGGTGGCAGGGGGGAAGAAATGCCCATAGGAGCAGATGAATTCGGGAGACAGAGCCAATCTATGAAGCGCAGCAGTGGGGCGCTTGGTTTTACACCAGCTTCTCTAGAGACTGGAAATGTCAGACAATATATAACAGGAGGCAAAAAACAGGGGAGGGGGGGGCAGAAGGAGCAGGGGAGCGACTTCAGAAGAGCAAGCCCTGTTCATTAAAAAGAAAGGGAAAAAAAAAAATCCACCTCACTTTGTAGGGCAGTGCTGATAGCACTGGTCACAAAAAGCATCTCATCAGGACAAAAGGACATAAATATTCATATCCCTACGCACCGGCGGGGAAGGCATCGGCTCTTCAACACCACTGAGGATAAAGAGAGTAATTTTGAGGGGTTCTGAGTCCCATCCACCTTTCTTTTTAAAGGCTGTGCTTGATTATTTGGGCTTTTTTGGGCTTTTTTTTAATCCCTTCTTGTAAGTGACTGCAATAAGCCCAGCAAACACAAATGGTAATTCTGCTCAAGATGACCAATTCTTTAGAAACTCTGACATTGAGGATAAGATGCTCATTTCTGTCCACAACTGGGAGAGAGCGGCAGAGCTTGTTGGATGTAGCTGAGAAGGGACAGACCAATCTCTTGCAACCCTTCTGATAAATGAAGGAAATCCAACCACCCAACATGGCTGCGTATTTCAATTTTAGGAAATTACTACAGACAGCAGTCTGGAAGCTTGGAGATTGAAAAAAAAACAAAAACACCCAAAAAAAAACCCCATCACTAGGGGTTTTTTTTTCTGTAATACTGAGGTTAGCTATGGAGGTGTTTTGGAAGAACCAAAAACCCCAGATCTCAAGTATTCTGGTTTCTTTAAAGATTAAAGTAGTTCGCAGAGCTGAACACTTGAAAAGTTTAATTGTTTCTCCTGTAGAGTCACATTTTCTGTAACGTTCAGGTTTCAGAGTTGAAGAACTGAGGAAACTCTGCAGTGTGAGTATATGTGTGTGTTTTTTACACCCCTATGGCAGCTTTATCTGTTTACCTATAAGCAGCTAGCCTGCTGGAGTCAAGTTTTACCAACCTGTCCTGCCCTTTGCTGCACACATTTTCCTTCAGTGAAACTTGCTGACTGTGATAGCAGTGTGTGAATACAAGCCCTGCCCAAACGTTCTTCTTTGGATGTCATCCTTCATCCCCTCGTACCTGCTACAGCGCACAGCTATTTCTAGGGGCTGCACAGCTGGGTGCCCACGCAGGGTCGGGCCCCTAGCCTTCTAGGAAAATGTCTGTCTGCAGCCCAGCCCCTGTGTGAACAAAGAGAGGTGTTCAAAGCCATGGTTCCATCAAGAAGATGCTCTCAGGCATCCCCGGCACCTGCACAGGGATGCTGCAGCACAGCCAACACCGGGCACCAGTGGGGAATGGGGATCCAGAGATGAGTGACATGGAACTACAGCTCAGGGAATAGAACACCTTTCTTACTGGTGTCTGAGGCCACAGCTGCACTGGGTTGTACTGGTTTGACGCGCACAGAGACTACTTGTGAAGGAAGCAATTTCTGTGCACAATGCTTATTCCCATGTGGTTTTGAAGTGCCACTTTGCAGAAGTTCTGCTGATATAATTGGCTTCTTCCCTCCATTCTTGCTGTGTCAAAGCGCAGAGGCCAGATGGATAGAGTAGTCTAAGTGCTTTTTTTCTTACTGTATTAAGGCAAGAAGAAAACCCAGATAATCCTGTTGTAGTCTAATTGTTTGCACCCCTAGATACTCTGGGCACAACCAGGACAGGAACGATACCCGCGGAAGAAAAAACTGGAACCAAAGCAGAATTAGGGAGAAATCCAGCCTGGTGGTGTTAGCTCGTACAGAAATACAGTGAGCCGAACTGTGACATATCCTCTTAGAAAAGGAGCTTCTCCAATGCCAGGAATATTACTGGTTTCTGGTGGGAAGCCCCGCACCACCATGCAGCAGGCGTAGGGGTGTATACCAAAGCCATCCACTGCACAGGGGGACAAATCACCCCACAGAGCAGCTACTGGCCTGGGTGTAATGCCTGGATGACACCCCAGGAACCTGATGCATAGTCAGCTGTAATGAGTTTTACTGACCCTCATCTCGGCCATGGGAGGGAGTTCAGGTTGAGATCCCTCCAAGGAAGCTCTCAGCCAACCAGGGCGAGTACCTGAGGACCCTTTTGGCTAAAATCTGGGTTTCCTGCTCTGCACTAAAAGTCACCCATCACCACCATTCATGCACAGCTTTTGGCACATGCCTATGGGCTCTGCCCTCCCACCTCTCTGCCCTCACAGCCAGTAAGCCCTACCTGGCAGCCCCAGGATGGTGAAGTAGCCACGGCATTCGGTGAAGCCGGAGCTCTCCCGGACACAGGTGCGCCAGAGGCCCTGGTAGTTGAACACCGCCGTCACCGGGTTATTGTACAGATCTTGGGTGCTCCACTGGTCCATGCAGGTTGACGCGATGATGCCTCCTATTCCCAAAGCAGACACGACGAAGCCCATGGACTGGCAGATTGTCACAGACATGGCGCCAAGCACTCGGTAGGCAAGTCCTCGGCACGTACAAGCCTCCACAAGCTGGATCTGGGGCAGGCAGCCAGGCCAGAAAGGACTTTTAGCTGGAGGCACAGCCTACGTCACCGACGGGAGTCAGGAGAGGTCTGGTCTGCACCATACAAACCTACCCTTTCCCTTTATCTGTTTCGGCAAGATAATTTTCCTCGCTCGGTACCAAGAGCCGTTTGTTACGCATGGCGTGAACGCCTCGCTCTTTGTTTACCTTCTCCCTCCAGGCAGAGGTGCAGCTGGTGCAGGACGGGGACCAGCAGGTCCCTCTGGAACAGCCAGGGGGGCGCTTCTGCAGAAGCGATTGTGCGCTCCAGGAGACCAAGCACAGAGATGCTTAAGTCGGATGAAAGAGATAAAAATTACGATTAACCTAATCCTTTCCTGGCAGGGTGATGCTTTTGAGCCAAGTGGAGAGGCTTGAGTTAGCATGCCTCTATCTAGGGATGTTTGCTCAACCACAACATTTAAGCAAAGAATAGTGTATAAGAGAGGATAGCATCTAGCAAAGGATGGTGCACCGATATTCAGATGGACTTTGCTGCTTGGCGAGGTCGGGCTGGGAGCCCACGGGAAAGGCAGTAGCTGCTGAGAAGTGAATGGTGTGAACCTGCGGTTTTCTTTGGGAGGACTAAGTTTGGCAGGTAGACCAGGGCAAAAAAGGTAATAGAAGAAAAGGTATATTTTCATTTGAGGTTGCTTTAATCCCTTCATCCAAATATGAATTTGGACTTGTTTAGACGGACAGAGAATGAGGGTAAGGGAGGCATGTTGCTATGTATTCCTGTAAGAGAAGAGCACCTAAGAGACCTGACCTATCACAGAATTACAGAATGATAGGGAATCGTAGAAAATGACTTTGCTAGGTAATGTCTTTTTTGCCCATTTTGCTACATCCCTCAACATTTCCTTCCTAGCCCAATTTTCCACTGGTGCCAAGATCTTTGTGGTTGGAGAGTAAAGGACGATGTTGCTGGATAGCTGCTCTTCATAGGAGGGAGGAGATGATGAGCAGTGCCAGACCCACACATGGCATGCGAAGCATCCAGGAAGGAAACTTCAGAAGAAGTTGAGCCTGGTGGGGTGACATTTAGGTAGTGGAAAGAGAAGATCACCAGGGAGCGTGAAGAAACAGACCATTATCATCTGCCTACATTCACCCTTGCTCAAGGACTGTTTGGTCTCTCCCAGATGCTTGGTCTCGTGTGAGGATGGACTTTCCTGTGAAGCTGCTTCTGAAGAACCACCAGCCTGTTGTGAGAACACAGTGGTTGGCTCCTAGAGACTATTTTGCTTCTGCATCGCTTTGAGAGAATGAAGCAAGCCGAAAAGGAACTTGAAAAGTCATCCAGTCCATTCCCACACTCAAAGCAGAGCAACTCGACTTCTCATAAAGCTCTGACCTGCCATCAGGCAGCACCCATGAGGGAGGTGTTGTTTTCACTAAAGATAATTTACCTCAGAGTCTCAAAAATAAATTCTGAAAATGTTATGCCTAATACTGAAGTTTGTTACACATAATTCGTGAAAAGTAGTGCCCAAAAGTAAATACCAAACAAGGAAAGGATAACTTCATGTATCACCAGGAGTCCTCTGGTTCAAATACAGCGTTACTCCACTTTCCTTGTTTTCTCCAGACGAAGAGTACTGGTGATTCATGTGAGCTGTCACAATTCATTCCATCTCCCAGATCCTTTTTTGGACATAGTGATACCCGGTCCTGGTGACACACCTCACCTGCTGCATGTCGTGGCTGCAATTACTTTTGGTATCGGTCAACAGAGCTTAATCACGGAAAGCTTTCCCGGTATCATGTAGCTAAATATAGAGCCTACGACCGGAGCGCAAATACACTCCTTGTGTTTGTCACAACCAGGATCACCAGGTGACGAGAAAGACTCATGACAGCCAGGGATTGTTTTCAATAAACGAAATAAAAGGATAAATTCACCTCGTTTTCAATCAGCCTGGGAGGCCTGAAACGTACATCTCCATTTGGTACACCTCGATCCCTGGGTGGGAAGTCTTACACACACGCCAAAGGGACAGATCTCAGCCAGACCATCGCTCCATTTATTTCAGTGACCGTGCCAACTTACAGCAGCCAGAAGAGCAGGGTCTCAACGTGTGAGTAGTATCACGCACAAACAAAAATTTCATAGTTGTGCCCAAAAGGACACAGTTTTATCTACTGACAGCATTTCACAGTGAAAATAATCAAGGACTGATCTCCTTCAACCACCTAGACTTACCAACTTGATGTGAGAGTACCACTTATTTCCCTCATTCAAAACTCACCAGCACCTTTAACAACTGTTTTTCATATTGAAGTGCAATCTGAGACTCTCACCCAGGTCATCTGAGAGGATCAACCACCAGCCTGGGCTCTTGCCTCTGCTGTTCCCTCTCCTCTGCTCACTTTTCACAGCACCTCTCATCTGAGCAATTCCTTCTTGATTTCCCATCATTGAAATAAAACACATTCTGCCCTACTTAGTTTTTTTCTGTAAAAGCTTATTCTAAGACTGTGGTTTTCTCCGTATCAAAGACCGATCCACCTGTATCAGAAGAAGGTTTGGTATGAAACGCAGGTGGTTTCAATCAGCAGGATTTGTTCATTGTAATGGAGCAAATTTAAACAATCAAAATCAAAAAAAAAAAAAAAAGAAGGAAAAAAATAAAAGGAGGGTGAATAGTAACTTCTCTTCATTTTTTTTGTTACTTAGTTTACTATCTTAAACCAAAAAATTAAGCTCATCTCAAGCTCTTACCTAGGTCTGTTAAGTTTCTGCTATAAAGCAAATATTTTTTTTATTTCTAAAAAACTGAAAGAATGCCAGTGTAAACCCCTTCTGAATAGCTATCATCTCCAGTATGAAAAAAAAAACAGCAGGAGATGAAAATGTCTCCACTGGGTCAAAGATCTTGCAGCATCTCCACTCAGGATGAAAAGAACAGCACCAGAGCTGAACTCTAGAGAAGCATAGTTGCAAATATATTTTTGATGCTACGAATAAGATTAAAGCATAAATGTGTGCCTGTGAATATTCATGTGCTTGGTGTGCATCACCACACCTCAGCAACAATCTGATTTTTTTTTTTTTCACCCCCACCTTTGACCTCAAATCGATCTGGTGGTCCTGCAGACAGGAGAAGTGGGGTGACCATAAGGCAACACTCAGCCAGGATAACCCATTTTCATACTGTGCTGAACTCATGTGAATTTTCCAGACTAAAAGCTTAGCAGGAAGGATAAGAGATGCTGAAGTTACAATGGACAGATGACCTGGAGTTTGCCTGTCTGCAGGGATTAATGGCTTGTGGTGCTGTGTGAGGTGTCACATGAAGAAGTGTGAGGAGAGAGAGAAAAACTTACCTCTTTTCAAGACAATACCTCCAGGTGGACCTTGGGAGGCCCAGCCTAATGCTTGCTGGTGATGCCCGCCCATGCTGGCCAGGGCACTGCCTCTCTCTGCTGCTTCTGGGTTTTTTCCAGGTTGAGGTGGAGGCAGGAAAATCTTCCTTGAGATGATAGAACATCCCTGCTCTCAGCAGTAGGGTTTTCAGCAAATGGTGGTGGTGAGTGGGTTTGGCTTTTTCTGTGAAATGGCCTCAAATTAGCTATGGAAAAAAAAAAAAAAAAAAGATAAATAAACTGTAAACATGAATAAATAATGGAGTACATAAATATTGTAGTTTTGCATTAGTATAGTGCAATATATCCATATCAATAAATTAATATGATGAAATAAACAATAAATTATGCACAACTCAGAAATAAAAAGTTATAGGAGAAGAACAATTTAAAAATAAGCAGAACAGAAAAGTAGGAGAAAGCAATGAATTTAGACCTGCGGTCTCACTTAGTGCTGGGTCTAAACCAACAGTTATTTCTGGTAAAGACTAAATGGCATAGTCCCATCTCAGTCAGTTATCTCCTCCCCCAAAACACTGGAAATGGCAAGGGCAAAGCCTTCCCTGTGTGTTTTTTTTCTAAGGGCCTCATCAGAGAGCTCCTGTTTAGCCCAAGTCCCATCAGCTGTGCCCACCAGCTGGTCCCACTGCCCATCACTGATGACGTTGGGTGCTTAAGTAAAAAATAATACCTGTTTGAGAGTAGAGTTTGTGTTGTTCTCTGTGACTTTAGCGATTCAGACCGGATTTAGTCATTGCTACCGCCCCTAGGAAGGGGATCCCCACAGGACCCTGTGCAGAGCCAGCAGCCCCTTCCCACCAGCCATGTCCACACTCCAGCTAACGTGTCTCCTCATCAACTTCACTGCTCCATTGAACTTCTAGTACAGTGTGGAAGATTTCTCCTGAATACGGGATTTGTCCCTGCCAAGGAGGATGCCTTGACTGCCTAATTATTTTATTCATAAGCCAGCTGTAATTTCAAAGTCATCTAGGTGACCTATCTAAAGCTAAGTGAATCCCTCACCCCGGAGGAGACCCTCTCTTCTTGATCCCTCCTGGGAGCCAGGGTTGGGTGGCGGAAGAAGCTGCCGGGGGAGTTACGTGCAGCCGGACAATGAGAAACACATTGACAAAGTGTTCACATTATTGGCTGATAGGTCTGCATCAGTCACTCATTCACAAGCACAAGGTCTAAATTGCAGAACCAATTAACGGCACTAATAGCCCTTGCCTGAATTAATCTTTGAGACAAAAGAGGAGAGAAGTGGAAGAGCTATTAGCAAATCAAACTGTACCATCCCTGCTTTATTGCGGGAATCTAAGTGTCTGTATTTGGCTATTATGAACTGACTGCAATTACAGCCCTCATTTAAAATGATTAAGTGGTTATAATTATTTTTCAATTAAAACTTAGATCTTCCATTTATACAACATTGCGGGCTTCAATTAAAGTCCTTTTTTCTCCCTTTTTTTTTTTTTTTTTTGGAGGAGAAAATGTACCACTGTGCCAAAAGAATCTTGCATCTTTTTCTACCCATTAAGAGCCAAATAACATGCTAATAACACTTTTGTGTGCATCACTCCTTCCCAGTCTTGCTGCACTCCTATGTGGTGAAGTAGATAAAGTGCCAGGCACAGGGCTTGCTGTACCTGCTAGAGGTCAATAAAAATGAGCTTGGAAGGTGGTACGAGCCTCAGCGGCTTCTCTGAAACAAGGTACACCCAGCTGAGATGGTGGGCTAACCCTTTGCAGGGCTAGGCACTGCGGTACTGCCGGTGGTGTTTAGGAAGGGGGTTGGGTTTGCAGAGCTGGGAGGACTTGCTTTGTCTGGGAGTTTTGCAAAAGACCGAGCTGAAGTGAGAATGGCAGCAGGTAAGCTCAGGATGGGTTTCTTCCGGGTGTGGTTTTCAAAACTGGTCTGGAGAGAGAATTCAAGATCTTCATGTGCAAATTCAGCAAATTTTTCTAGCTTTCATTTCAAATTGCCAATACTATTTCTAACTTCTCGTGCAAGAACATAAGGAGATTTAAAAAAAAAGAAGAGAAAGGGAAAGGAAAGGATGGAAAAAGGAGGTTCAGAAGAAATGCGTTGGTCCAGCCAAATTGTATTTTCCTGTGATTTTTTTTTTTAGCCACATGCCCCCAAAAATTATTTATGCATGTCATTACCTATATGAGGTTACAAACTTGTAATGGTGTAATTTTCCCATGAATTCTATTGCCAGGTTTGACTCAGGAGTGTTAGTCATCAGGTGAAAAAGACAGCTACCATCAAAAGAGCCAGGCCACACCAAGAAGTCACTCCTTCCATCACATAGCACGAAATAGCATAGTAAGCTTTATCCCAGAAATGCTGGGCACATCAGGAAACTTTCATATAGAGTACCTTTTGCAGTTAGCTGGGGGAGGGCTGGGTGGAGGGTGTGACTCAGAAGTGCAGAACAAGGAAGGGTTTGTAGCCCAGGAGGGCACAGGCAGCAGAGCTGTACTGCATGTTTTTCCCAACAGGTCAGAGCAGTAGCTATGGCTTCACACTACCAGGATCTTCAAAGAGCAACAAGGAGCATTTGCCCTGCACAAGCTCTTTAGCTCAACCATGACATCTCTTTGTACGTGCTCAAGCAAGAAGAGCTTCTCTGGCAGGGTGAACTTCATGAAACCTCTCAACTACTGTGCTCCTGCCTGCCCCCAGGAGGAGAAGGAGCAAACATATGAGCAGGAGAGATTTTGTCCACCAAGAGAGGCTCGTTAATTGCTGGTTGTTTCCCTCTTTTGTGACAAGGAAACACCCAAAAGGAGCAACAAGGTAAGAGGTAGCGTTTGAAGATGTAGAGAAACTGCTATTCCCACCCAACCTCAGCTGAGCTCTAAGCCTTCCCTTTTTCTATTATTGACTTTGTGGTTTTAAAACTAACCCACACTAAAGTGTCCCGAGACAAGGTTGCTGTTAAATGAAACAGAAAGACCAAAGCAGAGCACAGGAGCTGGACCTACAAGTGCGTCTACAGGACAAGTGAATGAGATTAGTGAATGCAGTACCCTCTGTGGGGACCTAGACACCTTTAGGAACCTAGTTGACAGGGCTTTTGCCAATGTGTCTTCTCTAGATTTGTTGATGTTTGGAAACAAACTGTTTAAATCAAGTCCCTGGAGGGAGATGACCCAACGAGCTCAGTCTGGGACCCCTGGAAGATACCTCTGCGAGCAAGAAAGAACAAGCAATAGGTTGCGTGTATATGATCTTGTCTTATTAATGCAAGCTAAGCATGAGTACAATTAACTGGAATTAAATACGTTCCTGAACAGTGGATATTCTCCTGGATCAGAGTTTTACAAGAAAGAATTTGAGTACTACCCGTAGGAATGGATGAATTTAGCTCTGAGTTGGCGTCTTTGAGTGACAACACAAACTTGTACTTGCAAAGCGGTGGGAACCAAACAGCACAGGTATTCTCGCTGAAGCAGGTGGGAGTGGTCTCCAGGGACAAGCTCCTACAAGCTCACAGTGCCTTTTTACAATGTACGTGTCCATAAATCGATGTTCTTGCTGACAGCCAGTCGAGATTTCCTTTCTTTTCCAGATTTGGATCGATAAGCCTTCTATTCCCACCTTAAATAATTTCTTGATCACTTTGTGCTGTTTCCACTCATACATTTGCAGACAAATAAAATGCCTGCCACTTTCGCTATCTTCCTTCTAGGTGGCATGGAAATTATGCCTTCATCTTACTACATCAATGATATACTCTAATCTAGTATTGTGTTTGTTGCACCCATCCAGTGTGTCAATGGATTTTTATTATTTTTACTACTTGTCTCTTCTGCTGATACAACACTAAGGTTGGTTATTTCAGTGTTTAAAAGCCAACAAAAGCACAAACTGAAGTTAAAAGTAGAACAAAACTGTATTATCTTGTACGCATGTTGTGACACAGTCCCTACTGTCTTCGATTAAGGAGTGTTTGCCTGAAAGGTCAGCGTGTTTGACGTTCATAAGGACTTCAGAGGTGATGACGTGCGACTGCTCAGACATTTCAAGGCAATATGGTGTCCTAAATCCTGCTGCCTTCATTTATTTCTATACCAGAAACAATCCATGGCAAGATTTTCTGCTTGTGAGAGAGAGGTAGACAGAAAGAATCCACGTGTATGTAAATTAAAGCACATAAATTTTATGTGCAGTGGTAAATTCCATTTATCTGAGCAGTCAGAACGACTTTAAACAGTGTTTTGGGTCACAGGCAAATGATTTTTTCAGCTCCTATGTATTTAAGAAGTCATTAATGATTTCTCAGTAAGTGGCTCTGGAAGTCAATGTTGCACTGTAACTAAGCGAGCGCCAGATTGCACAGAAACTACGGGGAGAGCGGAGCAGGCATGATGTAGTTGTCATATCCAAGTCGTGGCTAAAGCTAACACTGAATGTTGTTACAAGGACAATGCTTTCAGTCAGTGGTTTCATGACGGAGAATGGTGCTCTCCACCACTCACAGAAGGCATAACTTAGTGCTTTGTTCTATCAGTTCTCACCAGCACGTCCCAGTGCTCTGCTTCTCTGTGGTTTGCCAAAAGCATGGTGGTTTTCAGCCTCTTGAGCATCACCACCACAAAAGCTCCACTTCACCCCCACCGGCCTTCTATGTATCTCAGGCTCACATCCCATTCTTAAGACTTCTTGGCAAACCCTCTCTATCCCCTAATCTCCCTCTGCAGTACGGAGCCCACCACAGGAAGAAGTCTGGAGGGGCAGAGAGGTTTCCTAGGAGGTGGCACAAGGTAGCTGGAGGGAAACCAGAGTAAACACAACCCACATCCCAGCTCCTCTCACCTGTCTGCAAGAGTACCAACATGGATCAGAGTTCCTTCTTAGCCAAGAGCATCGCCTTTATGTCCTCCCACGTTGCATCACAGGGGAGCAGGCAAGATCCCCTGCAGCTCCATCCCACCCACTGGAATGCTGCAGCCACAGCCATTAGGTCTCCAGGCAAAAGTGGGTGACACTGAAATACCATCAGTGCATGTGCCAACCACATTATTCTTATACATATAAAAAAACTATCAAACCAGCAGCATTTATTTTTTTCGGGGAGGGAGGAGAATGATTTTTAACATCCAAAGCCCAAACAGATGGTAAATTCCTGTTTCAGATTTTCTGGCCAGAATCTAAGGGCTCAGACAGATCTGTCACAAACACCATTTCAAGTCTTTCTTCTTCAAGCCTTTGTTTTCTTCTCATTGCTTTGACACCAACAGATTCCCTCTGGAAATCCAGGAATTGTGCTTGCAAAGAATACAGCCCCATCTTTCTCAAGACCTAAAGCCTGGCATTGAGGAGAACAATTGTATCTGTCTGCAGTTTCTTTGGAAAGACAAAATTTACTTTGGCAATGCTCTTCTGCAGTAGTGGGTAGAAAGCACCTAGGACACTTATCTAAATCATCTTCTTTTAATTATTTTTTTTCTCTTGTGTTTACTTATTTCTAAGAAAATCTGTGTGGATCAGACCAGAAGACCTCTCAAGGTGCCTTTCTGCCTCTTTTATAGTGGTCTGAGTAGATCAAAAGAAACAAGGAGGGGTTTTCATGAGTCGCTGATTTTACGATGAATGAAAAAGGGAAGACGCAGCATGTAAGGAATGAGGACATGTGATTCTGCCAGGCTCCAGCAAAGTCCACTGGGGACAAGGGGTGAGGAAGAAACTCTTCCACCATCCTCTGCATAGCTATTAAGAGTCAGGATTTATTTTCCCCCTCTTGGACATCTTTGTATACACTCTGGGAATTCAGAAGGTATGGTTGTGCTACTGGTGAGCACCAGTGTTGCAAGGGAGAATCCTTGCAAGGGAGGAAAAGGAGCCTCCAGCCCATTAGGGGATGTGCCTGCAGATCCTTTGCATTGTATATTTGTACTTTTTAATTCATCATTAATGATATTGTTTATTCCAAAGCACTCAGATATATCCAGTGATATTACATGTAGCTAGACAAGAAAGTCACAAAGAAAAGTGTAGCTTTGCCCTAGAGAAATACACTTTACTTGCTTTTGTTGTGTCTGTATCCTTTGCTGCTGTGTCTTGCAAGGAAAAGGAGGCTTTTTCTTTCTTTTTCTTTTTCTTTCTTTTTCTTTTTCTTTCTTTTTCTTTTTCTTTCTTTTTCTTTTTCTTTCTTTTTCTTTTTCTTTCTTTTTCTTTTTCTTTCTTTTTCTTTTTCTTTCTCTTTTTGGTAATAAGAGTCTCAGTTTCTCTTTAAAAACGTCTTCAATTCATTTTTTTTTAGGTGAACTTTTTTGGCTACAGCAACCAAAGTAATGCTGGCACATAATTCTAGTAAGCAGTGTAGATGTTTCTATGCAATACCATTAACATAAGGCTGCACAAGCCACATTTCAGAGTCATAAGGTGTCTAATGCATATCCTGGGTCAATTTTTCAGGAAAAAGAGAGCAGTGTCAAATTGCTGCATTTGGATCGGTCAAACCTCCCCTTGCACGTGGGAGTTCCACATTTCGTGAAGAGCACCAGCCTTCGCTCTTCCAAGTTACCTTTCTCTCATCTCCTACCCTTTGTTGGGCAAACCAGGGTAAAACTTCACAGTACCCTCTGGATTTTCTTGTTAAGTGTAGCTTTTTTTATTCCCTCGTCCTCTTTTTCATCTACGTTACTTTCTCAAGCTACCTCCTGATGTAAGAAGTAGTGAAACAGTTAAAAATGATCACTTCCAAAGCAGAGACAAAGTTTAAGGTGTGTCGATCACTTTGAAGAAAAAGCCCACAAATATTGTCACTGGCTATATCAAGAACATTTCCAGGCCTCTGGGTTTTCAAAGCAACTCTTGGATACTTGACTAGTGAATTTCTACACGAGGTGCAGAACCTAAACATGGCATGTTGCATGAACCAGAGCCTCCCACTTTGTCCTGGCATCACTCTGAGAGCACCCTGACCCTAAACAGGGTGCCTGGCTTATATTGGCTTTAAATGTATTGATAGGCCTATTGATCTGAATAAAGCAAATCTCTGGGCTGCGACACGAATACACAAAGAGTTGTAATTACTTTGTCTTATGTGGAGTTGTGCCATCTCTGGAGTTTTCATGATTCTACTGTTGCAGGAGCGAGGCAACACAACTACCCGACTTGGTAAAAATTGACTTATGATGGAAAAGAGTGCACGGATTCATCCTGCAGATTTAAACCGAGGGAAACTTTCAGAACAAAATATTTTTGAAAAAAAAATGTCAGGCTGGCAGGGGAAAAGCATCAAGTATTTGCATGCAGATGGCAGGGAGATGTCAGCAGCACTATGGAGAGGAACGGCCCCAGCTCATGCTGCCGTGGGTGCAGGAGCTGCCCAGGGGACAGGAGGGACATCTGCCTCCACCTTACTCAGACCAGAAATCTCACAAAAAAAGTTACGAGACTCAAACAAAGCAACATGAACCGTGGCCACAGGATGGCAGCAGAAACTCATCGATCCAGTGCTGGCCTGAATTACTCTGCCCTGCTGTGATGAACTTCCTCTATTACAGCCTATAAATTGAATCAGTTTATTGTCTGAAGGATTTTTCTACAGTTTTCCACCCAGAGACCTGCTTAGGTGTTTCAAGGAGATGGTACAAAAAAGAAGGACAATGATGCCCACACATCTCCTGTGCCCTGCTGTACCCTGGCTTCCCCCAGTAGGGACATGGACACCCCTCAAGGGCACAGTGCAATGGGTGAATTGATGGGAGAACTCTGCTATTTCATCTGAGATGTTGCAGAATCACTGAAGACAGATTACACATGTGTGTGTGTATATGTATATATATATATCCATATATATCCACCTCCATCCTCCCTGCTGCTCCCTCCTCCCAGGGCACTGGTTAGCCAACCTTTACATGCTTAAGCTTTTCCGTCTTTCCAGCCCATTTCAGATGCGTTGTTGCTCTTCTTCATCTTCCCTCCTTTTTATTGACTTGTCAGGCTGTGCTGTTGATAGTGGCCGGTTGGCTGTACAGCCCTGAACGCATTGCCGGGCACCTGTGAACCTGCTCAGGGCACTGGAAAAGAAAAATGCCCTCCCACTCCCCCTGCTTGTCCATCCATATGTTGTCTTCTGTGTCTCCTCTTGAAGACAGGGATCAGCTTTTGGCCACAGCACTCTATAGACGTCTGATCTGATTTCCTCCTTTCCACATGCTTCTCAGGGCAAGAATGACTGAGTCTGAGCTCAAGTGAGCGGAAGGACTTGGCAGACTTCAAATCAGTTCTATTGCCTCTGCTCTGATTTTTCTACCTGTTCTGTCTGTAGCAATGGGGCTGTGTTTTTTCCTTTAAAAGGCAAATATTAGATGTTTATGAAGGCAAGTAAGGTTGGTAGCCCTAGGACTTTTTATTTTTATATGTCCAAGTTTTGGTGAGCCCAATTGACTGTCATTGTTCAGACAGTGAACTAAGACATAAATTATGTATACAGATCTCCCACGATCAGCCTGTAGACTAATATCCGTCCAGACAGCTGGTTTGTTGGATTATTTTTTCTAGTTTAGCTTCTTCACAGTATTGGCAAAGATAAGCTACGTGCTTTTCTTGAAGCCAGATTTGGACTTTTTTGTTAAAAACCTTTACCAGCCCTGCTGGGGCCTCTGTCACTTTACCTAGATGCACAAGGAGACAGTGCTCTGTACCCATCCCTGCTCTTCTCCAAAATATCTGCTCTTAAATCCAACCACCTCTCACCAGCCCTAAACATCCAAGCTTCCAGGTCACTCTCCCAGGGCTTTGCAGAACTGCGCAAAAAACAGCCTAGGAAAAGAGGTCAGTGCAAAGATGTCATTCACATTGCCACCAGAGAGGCACCGGGTTTGCCTGCAAAATTCTGACCATTCAGATTTTGCATCCAGAGCTGAGAATACCCCCAGCCTAAGTCTTCTCATGCTATTTCAATGCCTGCAGGTGCAGAGATTGGAAAGGAGATGACATTCAGTATTAAGTAAGTTATTTGGGCATTTTTTCCCCCTCAGTGAAGGAGTGATACTTCCACTCCTTCTGGATTGATTATCCCCCATTGAACTCTTTTTTTCCATCTCCTTTTCGTGTTCAAGCCCTCAATTTATCTAGAGCCATTAATTTAAATCGTTTGCTGCAGGTTTTCTAAAGAAACTGAAGAAATTCTTGGACCAAAAAGACCAAGGAATTCTGAAGCAGACTGCAGTTTTCTCTAGACCATATGAACAGCACCGTGCCCCAGAGACACTGCCTGTACGACACCATTACCCCAGACCTCGGGGTTGGGTGCCACAAATGAGGCTGGAAAGGGGGGATGTAAGAACACAAGCTGGTCGTTGGTCAGGTAGGGTGGCCAGATGGAGGTCCATTCCCATGTGCTGACCACCCTAAACTATCTTATCCAGTGGCGTTGGGTAGCCATAGAGCTGGAGGAGTAATGGGGAAAGTAACTGAGATGCAGTAGCACTCCCTGTCACCCTTAAAGAGAAGAAAAGCCTCAATATTTAACAACTGGGAGAAAGAATGAGCTCATGGCAGTCATCCCTCTCTACTGCTAAAGTTCACACCAGTGAATCCAATGGCTTGAAAGGCAGATGGTGGATCTCAACCTGCTTAGACTTGCTTTTGATGCAAATCAATGTCTATCATCTGTCAGAGAGGTTTCTACACCATTGTGGACTGGTGATTTTTTAAATTCCCTGTTAAGAAAGTCCATCCCTATCTAAACGTAGTTTCAGCCTGTTTCTATTGAACAACAGTCTCTATCATCTCTCTTTAACCAACATAATAATCAGCAGAAAGACCTAAGACTGAAAGGATGTAAAGATTCAGCTAACCATGTCACTGAAAAAGCGGTCCTGGTGTGATGCCTTTGATTTGGCCCAAAGAAATCTCATCAAAAGAAGCACTAAATTGCTGGCTCATAGAAAAACAGAAGTCGTTTTATCCAGGCTTTGGGGGATATATATTTACCCCCTCAATACAGTATCTAGTGAGTCCAGAACTTGATTGTTATGTTTTGTAGATGAATACGATATCCTACCAATATTTTTGCCAGTGGTGGGTACTTTGAGCTTCTTTCACTTGCAGGATACAAAACCAAGCAACATCATATCAGTACACAGTTACCAAGGTAACTGGAGAGAAAGATACAACCGGCTGGGGTTGCACACTTTGTGATCTCGCTTCATTAGCTCATTTCTTTACATCAGCTTGCTTTTCCAGCTCCATTTCTCCCCATTTTTTTTTTTTTTTTTGAAACCACATGAGAATTGTGAATCCAGTTAGTCTCTTATGAGAAAGGTGGTACTGCCCAGAGGCTATTTTGTGAGAGGCAGAAAAACTCTTTGTGAGCCACTTGCCTCTCTGGTTTCTTTCTGGAAGACATTGGTTTACCTCAAGAGGGGAATGATGGGGAGGGAAGTGTGTCGTGAAGAAGGAACTGGCAATGCAGTTGTTGTCCCTCTACCTTGGTGGCCCAAAATAATGCCTCTCACACTCAGAAGACCACCATGTCCAAGGGCCACGCCATGATGTCCATCCTCCTCCCACGCCTGGCATTAGTTAGTTCTTAGGCTTGTGCTCTGAGGCAAAGCAAGACCTATGGGGATATGGTCCATCTCTGATTTGCAAGATGTCAGCTGGGATTAACTCTTCAAGGATCATGGTGGTAGCAGCTCCCACAGAGACCTGTCACAGCATTGCAAAGGGTGAGTGCTAGTACCAGTGCTAGAGGAAAATCAAAGTACAAATAGACTTTTGGAAGAGCACTGCATAAAGGTGCAGTGAATGCAACTGCTTCCTGAAGGCAGTATTTAATAACCACCCAGATGGTTGCAGTCCAACATAAATAAAATGCATTGAGGAACATTCAGCTAAAGGCTCAAGTGCTTCTAACAATTTGGAAACAAGGTTCTTCACTAGATTTATTTTTTGTGATGCATTTGCATGGCAAAGCATCAAGACAAGTTGATTTGTGGTAAACTCAGTTCTGAAGTATGTTCAAGCCAGACGCTTCTTTGAGAAGTTACAACACTAAGCTGGATAGCTATGCAAATGTAGACCAAAGAACAATATGCTGCTGATGAGACACAAATATTGGACAACCAGAGATACAGACCCCGCTTCAGTCCCTCCCTACTATAAGAGAGAGAGGAGGGTGAGACGTGGCAGGAGATGGTGCAGGGTGGTGTAACCTTTGCAGCACTCAAAGCCTCCCTCATATGCAGTTTCTGTGTTTGCTTTCCATTTGCAATGCTGTAACTGTTCCTCTCCATGCCTAGAGGCTGCTGTGGCAATGTCTTTACCCTGGCATCCCAAGCTCTCTTATCCTCTGGGTCTTGCACTGCTGGATAACACTGTGTCTATTACTTTGGGGACCTTGCAGCAAGCAGTTGTTACGGACTTATGAATCACCGTTACTTCACCTATCTCACTCTCCTTTGCCTTCTTGCCTTTAGTTCATAACTTCAGAGCGTAGTATATAGTACGGTAGATAAAAGTAACTCGCATTCGGCTAGACGCTACCCAATACCCTACAGGCACAAAGCTCAATAACCAGTGTGTAACACCTGCTCCTGATCATGAATTCAGTGCTGAAAGGAGAAGTGAGAACAGCACAGAAAGTTTGAGCAGGTCCTGATGAAAAACACATACTTACTGCAGGGGAGGTCATCGGGGAGAGGGGGTGCTCTGGAAAGAAGCCCACAGGAGGATGCTTGCCTGGGAACTTGGCTGGCATTTGAGTACCACCCAAGTGCCTAAGGATGGAAGAAAAACAACTCCAGCCTTTGTCATCAATTTGAGCCCAAGCACTGCAGTCCTGGGACTTAAGTCCTCCTCTTTATCAACCTCAATTCCACTTCTACCATCTCTGCATTATGGATGTAAAGACCTGCTAGACACTAGTGTCAGTAAGAAGCTAGGCAGTGATTTCAAGAGGCATTGATACACAGAGTAGTGTTTGCAACAGGTTGCAGCAAGTACTGAATCAAAGCTTCCCTTGCCTGACTCCACATCCCCACCAGACAGGCGCTAAATCCAAAACTCAAGACGGAAAATCTCCAGCCAGAGAATAATCAAACCCAAACTATTTTCCCCTTTCCTCCCACCCTCACCCCCTTTCGCTCTCTCTTTCCAATCCCAAAGACAAGATACACTGATAAAACTGGGCAATTTGAGCCACAGAGGATACAGATGTTGGGTATTAAAATAACCCTTGTGCACACCTCATTTACCCTAAGCAGTTTCCACCTCTAGCACCTCCTCATACTCTCTATGTGGTGCGATGGGTCAATCATCATCCTGGGGACATCAGTCCCCCTGCCAGTTTGTAAACCTGTCAGGGTTTGACTCATTTCAAGCACACATGGCAGACTCAAGCCTTGCACTGCCTCCACAGCTACACCCTGATGCTTCCAGTGCCCAGGAAGGGCGTGCAAACCAACAAGGACCCTGCCACAAGCATGGGAACAATTCTCACAGAAAGAATGGACCGATAGCCCAAGAGAGACAATACTTCTGAAATAAGAGGTTGTGTTTGTCCCAGTAACATCTCCTGGTGATGACAACAAAGAGTTTACTGATCTCTTTTGTGGCTTCAGGATGTGTTTAGTTGCCCATACTCTAATGGCTCATGTTCAGAAAGGTTGGACTAGATGATCTCCTGAAGACCCTTCCAACCCCTACCATTCTGTGATTCTGTGGTCTGAGCTGGGGACAGGCAATAGGAACATCTACCAGTTCCATGCTTTCACTGCACCCTATTGCACTGTTATGTCTGAAAGACATGCCCAGGGGACAAATTAATTAACATAGGAATGGTCTGTCATACTCCCTCTAGTAGAGTAGCAGAGACCTGATTCACATTGGATATGCTATGGGAAAGGGTATGGAAAAACTAGGAACAGGATAGTTCTATTACATACTGTGCCTGTTATTAGCAAAAAAATAAAAATTAAGAAAAAAATGGCCTGGTTTCTAATTTATTTTTTTTTTTCTCCCACTGCTTGTCTCCCAGGCTGTGCATTCCTGTCTCTCTTTCCATCTTCTCCCTTTGAGAATGAAAGCAAGGACAGGTCACTTCCCTTTTTGTACGAGCATCTCTCTGAACATCTCCAAGAAAGGGAGAGAGAAAAAAAGGAAACCAAAAACACAAAACAAAATGAGAGAACATTTTTAATTGGAAGTGTTTTGTTTTCGCCAGGATTTTAACTTTAGAGAGCGCCTCACAAATACTCTCTCAGGATCCACTGCTGAACGGCTTTATTCTGCCACAGGCAGGCTTTCATGGTGCAGCACAATAGCTTTTGTTTCAGAAGTATAGGGCAATGAGGACCTTGAATGCCAGAGGTCTGTATTATATCCATAACTGTAGATTTGGATGGTGGAACGGAGGTTGGGGGAAGGTGAGAATGAAAAATTTCTCCATTGTATAGATGGAGTCCTTCCAGCAAACACTGGCACAATAGGAAGCACATTCTTAAGAGCTGAAGCAGACTCTGGATAAAGACTCACTCATTTTGTACATAATGGTCCCTGTGCTTTAACCTTGTACAGCTGCTATGACACCTGCTTTTCAAAGCCATTGTCGAAGAACAAGCAGAGCTTTGTCTGCTGTATACATTCTGTGCCACACATGTTAACATTTCTCTTTTTGTATTTACTTTTGTTTCCCCCACCTTCTCTCTCCCTCTTTTTTTTTCCCCTCTTTTAACCGTAGCAGTTATGAATGAATGGCTGAAAACTAATTTCAGCCTTGATTCCAGCAACCAGTTTGAAAGTCTCAACATATTGTAATGCAGAATAAAGGGCAGATATTAGACTGGGGAGTACTATTTTCCTATCAAACTGTTGGTCTTTGTGTCTCTGCTTCTTCCTATTTTTTTTTTTCCCCAGTTTACCTCCATTTCCATCTCCCTGACTCTAGTTTGAAAGAACTGGCAGAACCAATCAGCTTATTTCCCCTCCAGCAAAAATAGCTGGAGGACTCCTAGCACTGGCTTGCTGACTGCTATGACTCACGGGGATGCCTCTGGGATGGGCAGCGGGAAATCCAGGTCATTGGTGCTCATGGTGAGATGGGAAAGGTTTGGGGCACCACAGTCCTCAGGTGTCCTCTTCTTGAGCAGGGATCCAACTGAAGACAAGAGCAAAGAAAGCCTGCAGCACAGGGGATCTCTGTTAACTTCCTCTCACTTTGTGATTTGCAGTGGAAGTAGGGCAAAGACACCATGTCCTTCTGAACTACCTTAAAGCTCCCTCGTTTCCAAATTTCCTTAGCTGAGTAGGTGCTAGCTACCAGGGGGCAATGGGAGTAAGAAAAACTGCTGCTGATGTAACAAGGAATAAATGAATAATGACTCTGGCCGATGGAGCAGCTAAAATCCAGGCCTCAAGATCTGATAGTGAATTATATAATGGCAAGGTTATTGATGACACCCACTCCATGAAAATATCTGTGTAGTGAGTAATCTTCCAGTGCCTTATCCCATGGGTGATGGCCTCTAGGTCATACAGGAGGAGGTCCTGCCTAATTTTCTTTACTGAGCAGAATCAGGACTGGTAGCAGTCACCAGTCAGGGTCTGTCTCTTCTCCCACCAGCACAGATTCCAGCTTTGGAAGAGCTTAAAGCTGTGCCGACGCTGTTGACTATATCACAGAATCATAGAATCATCAGGGTTGGAAAGGACCTTAAAGATCATCTAGTTCCAAACCCCCTGCCATGGGCAGGGACACCTCCCACTAGAGCAGGCTGCCCAGAGCCCCATCCAACCTGGCCTTCAAAACTTCCAGGAATGGGGCTTCCACCACCTCTCTGGGCAACCCGTTCCAGTGTCTCACCACCCTCATGGGGAAGATTTTCTTCCTAATGTCCAATCTAAATCTCCTCTCCTCTAGTTTGAATCCATTCCCCCTTGTCCTGTCGCTACCCGACATTCTAAAAAGTCCCTCCCTAGCTTTCTTGTGGGCCCCCTTCAGATATCCTTTTATGAACATACACACCAGAATATCAGATTAGGAGCAAATGGCTGGAGGTGAAAACATGAAGCTGGTTATACTAGCCACTTCGCAGTGGCCCTGAGCAGTACAAGTTAACAGATCTGAGCTGTGGCAAAACCCTTAATAACCACCACCACTAAAAGTGTCTGGCTTTTATGCTTGCATTTGTTTTTGTGGCTTGGGAGGTTTCCTTTGGTTTGTGGCTGCAAACCTAGCTCCACTCAAAGGCATATTTTGAGGGCTACAGGGAAACATCTCCTCAGCTAACTTCCCTTCCCAGTGCATGAGCATACCTCCTGCAGAAGAGGTGGGTGGATCCCCAGGGCCCAGACTCCCCAACGGATTCATGGAATCATAGAACATTTTTGTCTGAAAGAGACCTTCAAGATCCTCAAGTCCAACCTTTTCCTAGCCCTAACACCACCACTAAACCATGTCCCTCAACGCAACATCCACTCGTCTCTTAAACACCTCCAGGGGTGATGACTGAACCACCTCCCTGGACAGAGCTGTTCCAATGCCTGACAACCTTTTCAGTAGAGAAATTTTTCCTAATATCCAACCTGAACCTGCCCTGGTGCAATTTAAGGTCATTTCCCCTCGTCCTATCACACATCAGAAAGAGCATCAGCCTCTTTCTGACACTGGTGTTACCATGGCATGAAGAAGGGATGTTAATGACAGTGAGAAGTGTGGGTTAGAAGTGGTTCCCAGGTCACTAGACATATGTTTTAATTTTTTCAAAGAAAAAAAAAAAAGAGAAAAAGAGGCCAAAATGTGAAATTAAAGGCAGGAGGCTGGTTTCTGAAATCCCTATTTGAGTTTCAGTTTTTCATGAGAATAACTCAGACTTACTTGTTTCATGCTTGCTTTCATTTCTAATTACTGATGGGAAGTACCTACCACAGTCACTTGATCTTCAGCGTGTTCACACTTGTTGGGGAAAAAAAATAAAAATCTCCACTGTCTTCAGAATGTGAGCAGCTGGCAGGACAGCGGGCAAAAAGGAGAGGCCAGTTGGAGTCGGGCTAAACACTGAGCTTCTGCTGGGCACAAATCTTGGATACTGGGAGAGATTCATTGGCTCATATCCTGCCATAGGCTGTGTTTTATCAGAGCTGCTGCCTGATATGGGAAACTTAAACAGGACTCTCACATGATCAGTTTTGTTTCTGAAAAGTCACATCCTTTTCTGTCTTGAATTGAGGGGTTCTTTCTTTTTTAAGTATGCTTCTCATTCAACCGGTTTGGCGTGAAGCTTGGACATGTGCACCTTTCAAGTCCAGACACTGAGAGCTGAATGAGACATAGTTGAATGAGAATGATGAGAAATAACACGAAAAAAAACCAACAAACCAAGTCTCAAGGTTTTCATGCTAACCATCTCAATTAAGCAGCCTAATTCTTAACAAGGGATGTGTTGGACTGCTCCAAGTCCTTCCCAAGTATGTGGGATGGGAGATGTGAATCCTAGCAGGCTGAGTTTCATAATATCTGTAGAAGTAGAAATGTTTCTTCAATTTTAAAAGAAAACAAAAAGCCAAAGTGTGTGCAACTTGCACATTCAATGCTCAGTCCTCTTTCGTGTCAGACCCCCCAAGATCATTTCATGCCTCCATACCTAGGCTGTTAATAGAGCATGAGACAATTCAGGCACCGAGCCATCCAGAGCATAATCTTGCCATTTGAAAGCACATAAAGGCACTTCATAGCAGCAAGTGTCAATAGCCACTCCCCTATTGATATAACATCCCTTCCCTCCTCTATAGACTCCATTTGGCAAAGAAAATCAACAAGGGTTATTTGAAATCTAACCGCAGCACAGCTATGAAAGATGCTTCGTAGAAAACAACAAAAACAAAATCCAAAAGAAGCAAACAAACAAACAAGTGATATTTAATCTGCTAATTTGTCCTCAGATTCCTGCTCTTTGTTTAGGAGGTGTGTGCATAGGAGAGTTCTGATTAGGGCAGGGGGGGAAATACAATTTGCATCCTCCACTGCATAAACAGCTGGACACCTGTCACATAGCAGGTAAAAGATCTATGGAAAGGGGAAGAGGCAGATTCTGAAGTACCCCTTAATTTGTAGTCCCATTGCAGACCATTGGACATCCCTGCATCTCATGCGGTTTTTTACATCCCAAGGTCGTTCGGGGACACAGCAGCAGAGCTGAAAAGAAGCGTGGATCAGAGATGTGCTACCAGAGGAATCTGGAAGGGCATTACAGAATCGTTGGAGCTGGAAGGAACAGGTCATCTCATCCAACCCCCAACCCCCTCTAGGTTTACCTAGAGCACGTTACACAGAATCACAGAATGTCTTTGGTTGGAAGAGACCTTCAAGATCATCTAGTCCAACCTTCAACCAAACACTGCAAGCTCACCACTAAACCATGTCCCTGCATCCAGGCAGGTTTGGCAGGAACCAAAAGCCAACTTGCTGCAGACACATAGTTCGCACTGGTGCTCGCTGCAGCCCTGGCTGGGATCTGAGCAGTCGGTGCTCAGCCTGCTGAATCTGCCTCTCACGCCCCAGCACCCTGCCCTGTGGGTAAAGGCAGCGCTGGTGTGGCAGCAGGGCTCCCTGCAACGCCAGGTTCTGTCTGTCAGACAAAAGCACCGAAACACACCATTGTCTCTTTCAAAATGACCCTCAGAGGCTTTCAAAAATCACCCTGGAAGACTCCAGGTTTGTGCTTTTCTTGAGGAGCAAGGAGTGACAGGCAGAGGGTAGATCTGAAAACCTCTAAGCAGGGTTCAAGGGACAATTTAGGCACTACATAGACCACAAAAGCTGTCTTTTGGCAGCTGAGTGTCTGCTAGCATCTAAATTCCTGCTAAAGTACACATGCAGAAGCACAGCCCTCATGCAAGGACTGGACAGTCAGGATGCCGCATGTTCTCCAAAGTGCAGGGTCCATGAGAAACATCTGGGTCAATTTCTAGGAGTGTCTCAGGAGAAGGTCTACCCTGCTGAGCAGAGGAAGGCTGGACCTCCAGGCCCATCAAAGTGGCATAAAAAGGAGTGCATCTGCAGTGCCCCAGCAGCCCAGTTAACCAAGCTCAGCAGAACGTCTGAGATGTGACTCTCAGCCTCAGAATGGGTCCTTATTCTGTGCTCCAAGAAAATGCCTCCATCTGAGAGCTACCGTTCCTCTAGCCCCAGCTCAGATGTTCCCTAGGCTTTCCCTACTGTCACACAATTCTGTGCACTGGCTACAGGGGGCTCTTTTGGTTATGAGCTGTCCCACTCCACCCGAGAGAGATCTAATCCATCCATACTGAGTTCACAAAACTCATTCTCAGACCCACATCAAGCCATGGGGTCGTGGAGCGTCACCAAGCCTAAGCTCTTCTCTAGATCTGGGACTGTAGTTTGAAGGAAGAATCCAGACTCCTAAAACTTTCAAACCTTTCCCAGAGTCCTTGCAGGAGCTGCATCTCCTTCTTACCCATCATCCTAGGCTCCTGCAAGTTTTTCAGGAGGGTCTTTTCCTTTGTTTCTAGGAACCAATGTTTTGGGGAGCCTCTGGTACCAGTCACCCCCAGAAAGCTATGCAGGCAATAGAGCATTTTGAAAGAAAAAAGCACAAAATAAGTGAATTACTGTAAAACTGGCAAAAGGCACTTTTGCTGTCCTGATGGGGCGTAAGGATGTACTTCACTTGCACGGAAGCAACCAGAAGAGACCTTCAGAGGCCAGAGATGGGGTGAAGCTGAGGTGACTTGGCTGTGTCCAGTTTTTGCATCAGTCAAATGAAAGATGATTTGCAAAAAACCATCGGAGACCCTGATTGGTTAATGAACATCTCTCAATTTACAGCAATAAAATGCTGGGTGCCATCAAATGCAACCCAAAGTTAAAGCTATGACTGCTTTAATAATCAATGACTGCAGAGTATTTAAAAAAACAGCTAAGCTTTCAGGAGCTTAAGACTTATTGCTCACATTTTCTCAGCTTTCTTAAAGAAAAAAGGGGTGTTGTAGGAAATGGTCAAATTTATCATTTATAGCAAAATATTAATGTAGCAGCAGGAGACTTGATGTGGCCATCTATCTACAAGCATTCAGACTTCAAAGGAAGCATAAACACGAAATTAATGGTTTGTCTAGTGTAAAGGAAAAATAAATGCAAATGTAGCCTCATTAATACCAAGTGGGTGACTTCTTGGTTTATGGGGTTTGGATTGATTTTGTCAAAGGCCAATAGATTTATTAAAAATGTCTTTTAAATTTAGCATCCGTATACCCATTAGTTGAAAGAAATAAAATTCTCTGCAATTGCCACCACCTCTCCTCCTCCTCTCCCCCCCCCTCCCTGGATGTTGTTTTACCTAAATAAAGTTCTTGCATTAGGACTCACTTTCATACTGAAATATGTCTCTTGTAGGAGCCGCTATAAACGTCAGCATTTTCCACAGCATTAGTTTATGGGCAGAGTGAATTTTAATGGCATCGTAATCTCGCTGCAATCAATTGTGGTACATGGAGGGGAAACCTTAGGGAGTGTCCATTAACCAGAGCTCTGCATCACTCCCAGCGCTTAGGAGCTTTCAAAGGGTGCTTGGAGGATTTTTTTTTTTTCTTTTCTGTTTAATACTTGTTCATAAAATGTTTGTTCTCGGCTGCTTCACCTCGTTTCTCATTACTCAAAGTGGGTGGAGAGGATCTAACTCCTTCTCGGGATGTGCTGTCTGATTGGGACATCTCATGTCCATCCTTATCCACCCCTCCAAACCAGGATGGGATGCTTTCCAGGTGTCACAGACAACAATGGCATCTGGTGGCTGCATAAGTCATGGTCCGCAGGCTGGTTTATTGTTTTGCCCAATTTAACATTCAGGAATTGGATGTTAAATCTACCAGTTGGCATGACAGTGTCTGAGCTGATTGAACCCTTTCAATGTATACTGTCCCAACGCACACCATCTCCTCCAACAACAACCCACTTCACCAAAACCAGAGGCCAACAAAATGTGCTTGTGCATCTCAGGCCATCAGGCACACCGCTACCAGAGCAGCAAACAGAAAAGAGGACGTGGCAGAGTTCATCCATGTGACCCACAAGGCAAAGGGAGAGCCTGAGCTGGCACCATGTAAGAATCTTTTTTCCTATGTCTTTTGACCTGTTGAGACTGACAGTACTCTGCATCAGTTTTCCGCAATTCATCGCAAAGAAGAAGCCACTCCAGCCATGAAGCAAAGCTGTAGGATCATGTCCCCCCTGAGGCAAACCCCTAACCTAGCACATAGCAAGGTTAACTGATGCATAGCATACAACTTTAGTCCCATATCACACATTTTTGGGTGGTTGCGGGATTCAAGGTCACAATTCTCCACTCCAAAAAATCATTAGGAAGTTGTACTGAAATCCCTTGGTTAAAGTTGATTTGTTCAGATCATTGTAAAGAAAGAGCTTGCCGAGACGTGCGCCAAATCTATACAGGAAAATTGTACAATGTTGTGGGAGAGAATGAAATAGAGCGAAATAAGAGATCTGGGTCACGAGGATGTGCTTGTTCCAGTCAAAGATAAGATGAGGAAGACACACAGGTACCTAGGAGAGAATAGTCCCAAACTCAGAAAAGGCCTGAAAATGGCAAGTTTGAAATCCCTGTTAACCAAAGGGGATATAATGCAAGGGAGATACATGTGCAAAAGACAGAAGAGGAGAGATCTTATTTTCTTCATTAACCGTTAACAATAAGTGGGGATATTTCTTAAGACAAACTCACTTAGAAGTTCACAAACAAAACCCATGACAGCTGTATGAGGAGCACCCTTTCCCATATGTAGGTTATTTTATTTCTGCAGCTCTCAACTATTTCTTCGCTTAAGCAGATTACAAAAATTTGGAAGTATATTGTGATCCTTTGAATTATCACATTCCCCATATGCAAAAACATAACTTGATTTCTATGGTTCTGAAAAAAGTCAAAATAAATCAAGACTTTGGATTGCCTAGGACTTGTAGTTTTACGTACACCTGAATACTAGTGTAAAGGTTGCAAGAGGATCCACCACCTTCCACTCTAGTAACGTCGCTCGGGTGCAGCAATTTGTTCTGGCATTCTTGACAATTCTGTCTCACTGGAAAAAGAAACCAGGAAAACCAGGATGCAAGTGGATCTTTTGCTATTCAGTTCTAGAGATCTTTATTGCAGGAAGCGATCATGTATTTAGAATACAGTTGGAGACCCCTTGAACCAGATTCTCCATTCAAAGTGCAGGACCAGCTACATAAGCTAAGTGTATTTAAAGCACGGGGGCAGACACAGCCAGCCACAGATGTTAGGCTAAAACTGAGACAATTTCCCACAAAAGCTTTCACAAGAAAACGGTGTATGCAAATGCCTTTATTCCAAGAAAAATAACACAACTTCAGCTATGGGGTTTTCCATGAAACCCAGAAATGTGTTCGGTACGGTGGAGTCCCTCAGTATCTGCAGTCTACCCGGTAAAAGCTCCCTTGCTGTACACCCCAACAAGGCTTTCACTGTTTGGTGTGTGAATTCCTATTAAAAGTGACCCCATCTGCTGTCACTATCAATGCATAAATCTCCAGGCTGACAGCGATTAGCAGAAGACAAACGGTCAAAAAAACATAACACTCTCCTTGACCTAGAAATCATCAATTCAGGAAAGCATCTGAAAATACCCTGGAACCTGTCAGCAGAGCTGGGAGGGGAACAAGTCTCTCGACTCATTTAAATCTTTGAGATGCAAAATGTTTGTCCTATGCGGACAGGTCAAAATCAGAACAGAAAACTCAACACAAACCATTGCTTCGCGCACAGCGGTGCTTTGTTTTTTTCAAATCAGAAACAAAAATATTTACAGTAAAAAAGAACTGATTTGTTTTTTTCATTTGTATCCACATCCAAAGGCAAACTCTGCTTCAAGGGGAAAAAAAGGGTGTTTTCAACTGAAAATGCCATTTCCGCCATTGTGGAAAGGTTCCAAAGTCACAAACACAAGTCAGAGCTGACCCCTTCCATGGAAATCTTTGTGGCTGGGCTTTTCTGAGTATACAGAAGCGTTTGCAGAGCAACCAGCCCCATTAGCAAAATGCTTGTCACAGTACTCTCAGTGCCCATTCACCCTGCAGGAGGAAAGGCAAGGAGGAAGTCTGGCTGAGCCCACACAATCTGGAGCACAAGTCTCAAGTCTTCTCTCAAACTTGATGAGCCAACTTTTGACATTGCCAGAGCACAGTTTCCCAAACATACAGAGTGCCTGATGCCTGCTCACCCCCAGCCTGCGTTAGCAGTTTGGTGTGGTGAGCAGGAGGTAGAGCGTGCCACGCTTGCGTGGCTGTGGAGACACATGCAAGGTGGAGAGGACAGCGATTGAGAAAGAAATACAAAAATAAAGCAAGAGAATAAATAAAATCTGGGGACAATCCTGGCTCCCTCCCTTCTCCCCCCAAAGTGAATCTATATTGTTTCTCATACAGAGAGTGGGAGAATTAGGGTGTCTGATGGTGGAAGGGCTCAGTTGCCAGGAAAACCTTGAGTAAACTCAGACATGCCCAATCCCAGCAAAGTAACAGAGACATGTGGTAATGAACAAATAGATGGGAAAACCCCTCATCCTATGTCAGCTGCTGTCTAGGACACGTGCCTGGTGGGAGGGTCACTCATGGCTCAGTCTGTCCCAGGGTGGCCAGCCTCTTGCAGAGGAGCAAGTCTCTCAGGTCCCAAACATGCCATGCCAGTAGCACCCAACTCACATGCCTCCCCCTTCAGAATTCTTAAGAAAAAAAATATTACATTGCAGGAGCTCAGGACACAGTATCCCTAGATAGACCTAAATATTAGAAGCAGAGAGAGGTGAACTGTGTTGTCACCCAATACCTTTCAGGGAGGGGTTTCAGGAAAGCAGCTACCTCCTCTTGCTGCAGCAGAGACAGCTCACTTCCTCCTGACACAAAACATGACTGTGAAACAGATCATCTGCATGTATTTGGATTCACTTACACAAGAAGACTGCCAACCCTTGCAGCCATTACCAAACCACTAGCCCAGACTTCCCTCTTTCCTAGCCCAGGATGGACTCAACCGTTCGCACCTCAAAGCGGATGCAGACCCTGAGACAACCCTCTGCCACAGCTCCGCCGAGTCTGAATCTCCCTCTGTCCTCTGCCCAGCCTCCTCTGGAGCAATGGTCAGCCCTTTTATCAGGCACTGAGCACAAGGAAGCTGCCCAAACAGTTGTCCTTAATGAAAGCTTTTGTCTGGCTTCAGAAAGAGCCAGTAAATACATCTGGCTGCTGCTTCTCCTCTTTCCTATAAGTGCTTCAGTGCCATTCTGTGTTGCCCAGGCTGATAGCAGACAAACAGAGGATTCAGCTGGGTTTCCCTTTCTCATTTCTTCTTTCTAATAGGACTAAGAAAAAAGAACTACTTCAGTAAGTGCATTTATGTTACATCTACAGCATCTATGATATTTTGGCCTGCTTGCAAACTGAGAGAGACCTTTGTTATTCTGCAGCTATCCAGTTGGAGAACCCCTTGAGCCTTGTCTACACTGCTGCTGCCATTATCCTCACCAGCCATGTGGGGACAAATCCAAAACTCCAGAGCAGAGCTAGTCTATAGTGAAAGAGATCAGCTTATACAGCATTCAATGCACAGGTAAGGCCACCATGTAAGAAAAACAAGATTATAGGTGATGTTTCTTCTCCAGACTTTCAAAATTCAGAAAAAGAAATGAGACATGCTTAGAGAAAATGTTCTCAGTACATCCCTTCTTGCACCTTTCTTTTCATTTTTTAAAATTAAATGTGGAACAATCCAGGGGGGTTTTTTTAAAGATGATATTAAAATGAACGTAGTTTTGCAAAATGATCCCTCTTAGTATGTTTAAATACAGCTTTCATGCTCTGAAAAATCTCAGCAAGGGGAATTTATTTCTGGTCCTTTTGAGATGATTCTTTGAGCAGAGCTATTCTCAAACCTGGGATTGCAGAGAGCTGGGTGTGAACTCGCTTTTTCTCCTGTTGGGAGGGGTTTTTTTCCAAGTTGGTTACCTGCTCCATAGACAAGATGAGGAGAGAAAGATGGGATTTTTTCCTGGAGAGTGATGCCGTTCATCTTTCTTATTTGCTTAGTGTAAGTGAGCTTGTTGCTTTCCATCAAGCCCAAATAAACCAGTCCAATCTGAGACTGAAAAGCCCCTCAAAAATGAAGACCAAGTAGGATATCTACAGCCACATACTTACTATATGAGCTTCTTATATTTGGAGGGCAGTGGAATCTTCCTGTTAAATATCTACTAAATCAGCCGTGATATGGACACTCTCTCAAGCTCACAAGCTTTTCTCATAATCACACTCGGTAACATGTCTCCCTCCCCTACGCACCCAGCCTGGTGCAAGGTCTTCAAAAGGAAGACCTTGCCTTTCCCTCTGCCTCCAAATGCAGCCATTTGCCATCTTCCCCCAGGGAGCACCTGCAGTCCTACAGGAAAGAAGCTTCAGCGTGATGGGCTTTGCTGAACTGTTCCCTGGCATCTCTGCATCATCTTCTCTTTCTGCTTCCAACCAGCCTGCACCAGAGTTTGCAGTTCTCTTAACTCTTCTTCCAACAGGCGTGACAAGGTACAGTCTTGCCTGGTCCCAATTCACCTCTACTATCGTCTTCCAGAAGGGCTGGATGGTCTTTCCTTACTTTGCTGCTGCTGTATTGCTCCTGGTGGAGTTTCACACAGATTGAATCTGTCTCCCTTCCCTTCGTGCTGAGCAAAATTTGAGGTTTAGTGGTGTTGATAGGGCTAGGAAAAAGTCAGACTCTATGATCTGGAAGGTCTCTTCCAGCTGAAAATATTCTATAATTCTATAAAATCATGTTTCTTATCCAACAGCAAGTCCCAAATCCATCTCACAACCTCACAAGAGGTTGGACACTCAGTTAGCCATGTTTTAACCACAGATTAGGTAATCTGCAGTTTGGCCATCCTGTGTAACTGCAGCTTGAAAAATTCCCTACAACACCCCCAATACGTAAAACGAAATTTTTCTCCCTTCCATGTCATCTGACAGGCAAAGTTTTAATCACTCCCTCCCATGTATACACACACACACACACATTCCCTATGTCCCTGGTCAGATAGCTGCAGACCTTCCTACCCGATCTGAATTGTCTAAAGGGTCCCTACACACTTCGTGCACCAGCTGCTTAGGAAAGCAGGTCTTCATCCTGCGTGTATCAACATGAGCCTTAGATAATAAACGGAGGACTAGAAGGAGAGAGAAATCATCAGGACTGTTAATTTGACACCGACTCTTTTGATCTCCTCTTTAGATCATAAGGAAAGGGTAAGTGTGCTTCCTTTTAATCTTCACTCCCGCACTTTAAAGGCCTCAATAACATTCCCACCAACCAGATCATTTTCATTTGCAACTCTAATTAATCTGTGAATAAATATGCTTCGGAGAGGTGGATTGATTTAAATGAGGGCTGTCTTTTCACCTTTAATCTATAATGCTGCATTTCTCTCTCGAGAAAATAGCTTCTAGCTTGCACTCTCTCTTTTTCTCCCCAAGTTCATGCAAGGCTCTTTCTCCTCTTTTTTATTATTATAAAATAATGGCTTCAGCAGGTGAATAAAAGGTTAGGCAAGTTTGACAAAAATGGGAAGCTATTCACCCTTGCTACCTTTAATCTACTGCATTCTCCTCCTAATGAGTGTAAATTACCCAAGCTATTTCACAGAGTCTTTATATGGCATAATACCAGCCGGCAGCCCATTCTCAGAAGGGCGTTTTTATATTATTAGTATTAGTATTATCTTTAATCTTTTGTGGTGTGAAGAATAAGGACAACACAAGGATCCACACAGAGCAGTAGGAGCTAGGCAGAGGAGAATCTAGCAGGGCCCGCTGGGCTGTGTGAAGGAATGGGTCCTCCTATCAAAAAGATCCAGCAGCCAAGTGGCATCCTCATAGAATGGAAAGCCAGCAAATAAAAAAAAAAATCCAGCCTTATCGGCTTTGCAAAGCTTGGCTAAATCCACATCAGTGTGTCTGAGTTTTCTACACCAGTTATTAGTGGCTTCAGCCAGGGTTGGGGGAGGAAAGCCCCATAGACTTCTACCACTGGCTTGCAGAACCAAGGTGTAGGCACAAATGTAGTAAAGATCTGTCCATTTGGCCAACCTTAAGTACACAAGCAGTGTCATTAGGAAAAATCCTTCACAGAAAGGGTTGTCAAGCCATGGAACAGGCTGGCCAGGGAAGTGGTGGAGTCACCATCCCTGGAGGGATTTAAAAGACATGCAGATCTGAGAGTGCTGAGTTAACAGTTGGACTTGATGATCTTAAAGGTCACTTCCAACCAAAAGAATTCTATGATTCTATGATCCGCCTCCATAGCACAGAGATCCAGACAAGCCACATCTCTGATGTGAGCAGAAAAATATGTTGTCAGATATTCCCATTTTGAGAAGATGAGACATTTGAGAGGTGGTGGAGCAACTATATCCATCCACTGTCCAGCAAGTAGCATTAGAGGAGCACCCTGGAGGACAAGCTTGCAAATCCTGAGGACAGAAGGGATGAATAGGAAAGCTAAAGTAAAACATCCCTCAGCCTCTGACAAACAACAAACTGAGGGAAGATCTAGGAAAAAATCTTGCAATGTAGACCTCAAGGCAAACAATACAATGAACATAGAGAAGTAACTCTAATTACTGAGAAGAAACCAAACTAGGATTATGCATGAAGTGAGTCTCGCATCTTCACTAATAATCTGGAGAAGATACTGAAGACATTTCTCCTGGAGGTATTCAAGTCAAATCAGAAGCAGCTGTGAATGACAGTTAGGAAGGAACTACAGCATGCAGGATTGGGTCAGGAAAACTGCAAAGTATCTCACTGTTGGGGTTGAATGTCCTGCAACACTCATACCCAATGTGAAAAAGCCTGAGTAGCTGCAGCACGGGCAGGGACTTTCCCTTCAAGTGAGCACCGTGTTAAACCTGCATTCACAATAGTATAAAAAAGCAATAAACAGATAACCCACAAGCAGGGAATGGAAGAAACAGGCAATCCACAGTCAAGTTGGCTTAAGGAATTGCCACCACTCACCTGAGTTGCTGTAATAGAGTGGGAAAGCAGTATGAGAGCTCTTGCTGTTTCAGTGACATGCATTGGCTTCCACCACCTATGGAGAGCTCTAGTAACAAACTGGGAGTGTTACCACTTTCCAGTGGGAACCCAGATACCCATGGGCCCTTGAGGAGTCCAGTGAGGAGCATCAAGCTACATCCCTTGCTAGTATCAACTGATGCCACCCCACAGCATCAATGCGTGTCACCATCCACTGCCACCCACTGTGCCGGAGCCAGGATGCATTACAAAGAGGCCAGAGGAAGGACTGGGAATGGCAGAGTAGCAGAACCAAACTGAGAATCTCCCCCTCCTCCCAAATTTGGCCAGTGGTCTGAGGAAGAAGTGGAGTTTACACACAGCCAAAGATAATGAAACATCAATAAAATCCTCCTGGAGCAGAAAGAAAATCCTGGCTTTGCTGCAAGCGGTAACTAGGCCATTCACAAGCCCAGCCCATTGCTAAACTCTTTCAGTCATTTCTCTCTTCTCAGGTTGCTTCAGGTCCCCATTACTTCTGTTATATTATATGTCTTTCCTTTTTTTTTTTATTTTAAATTTGCCACTTGTGATTATTATTCTCCAGTTTAAGAATGCCTCATATTCAGAGGTTCCTTTGTTTCACTCTTATTATGTACACCATATATGTTCAAGGTTGCTAGTTAGTCCATTATTCAAGCAGGCACTTTTTTCCTTTTTTATTCCCCCCTCCCCAAAGAGGCTCAGTTCAAGGTCTCACATTCTCCGCTTTCTCCCCTAAGTTTTACCATTTCTTTTCCTTATAAAAACATTTTCCCTTGCCTCACATTCTCCAGTAGCTTCCATTCAATTCAATCCGTGCTAATATATATCCACAAGAAGCCCAGGGCAGACCCCAAGTCAGCTGCTTCTGCTGTTTTAAAAGAACCAAAGAAAGCTCTTTATTTTCTTAGACTCTCCAGCAATTTCTTGAGTTGCAGACTGATATACAAAGCATTCTTAGAGGTGGCCAGGAGATTTCCATATCATTTGCAGCAGTACCAACTAAATATCAGGCTGCTGAGTAGGGACTTGGGTGATAACCACCCCAGGAAATGAACACTTATAGTCCTAGCCACTAGACATGAATTTTAGCTGTGCTGCTGTTGTCTTGCTTTAACAAGAGGTAAACTAGCAAGGGATCACCTAGCAGCCTGATGCTTAATTTTGGATGAACAAGGGAAAGAGGGCTTTAGACCACTGCAAACCTACTTGTTTGTCAAGCAGACAACATCCTTAACAAATCTGCCTGTATTATCAGTCATCTCACATTATCCAGGTATATTTATGTACATTGTACTGAAAAAAAATACCTAACAGCTTATGAGCTCTCCAAGGAGGAGACTCAAAACACCTACTCCTGTGAGGCGTGAGGTGGGGTCATGATTTCACCACATGCTTTAAGACAACTGTCAAAACAAGGAAATTCAAGCTGGTCCACTTAAAATCAGAGTCACTAAAGCAGTCTGTGCAGTACAGGAGGAATAAGCTGTTGCCATTAGGGAGAGGGAGCCATATTGAGGAGGAGGTGCCTTCATCAGGACAGACACTGGAGCCTGTTGGGGTTCCTTGCTGCTGCATCAACAGCAGAGCCTGGCTGTGAATCCCAGCATGTCTTAATAAAGTCCAAAGAAAAGCTATTAGGAAATAATGATCTGAGCAAAGCATTAAGCTGAGCTCATCGCACCTCTGTCAGCAATCCCAAACCACGGGGTAAGAGCATGGGAAAGACGTGCAGGGAACAACATCTATTTAAAAATATTTGTACAAACCATTTCCTTTCCTTGGGCTCGGCTCTGCATACCAGGTGTTAAACCTTTGTAAGCCACATGCATACTGGTTAGCCGAATTTCATTTTCTACCAGGTCACCATGAGCTGTTTACTAACGTAGGTTGCTTTACTGAAGTCATGGAAGCAGGAGATGCGGTCTTCTGTGCATCCCCATATCTTCATGTGGCTCCACCTGTGCTGTCCAGGTCAATACAAGAGAGATTCTACCATTCCTTAAGCACCTGGATGTGTTTTCACTTCCCATTAGGAAGAGAACAAGTCCCTCTCCCTTCCTTTACTCCACATTTCTCAAGGCCCTCATGCCCCAAGTCACCATCACCACAGGGAACGGCACTTGTTTCATTTTTAATCTGCTCTGCCTCCTTCTCTTATTTTTCTGCTTTTTAAAAAAAATATTTTATTTTTTTGTTTGCCAGGCTCAGTCGCAGCACAAGGACATGGGGAAAGACATTCTTTCAATTCTTCGAGCATTGTGGTCGACTGAAATGGGAAACAAGACAAAGCCAGAGAAAAGCTTATTATGGGCAGCCTAGTTGGAAGAAAATGAATCACCCAAACAGATAGGTTTCAATGATCTCAGGCGAACTACACTCTTTATTCCACACACCCGCGTCTAATTGTTCAAGAAAATGTTCATCTGCTTCATAATGACTGTCATAATGGAAGTTATGTGAAATAACTAAAAAAGTTTATTCAAGGGTCTGCTTCTGAAAGTACAGCTATAATGCACTTTCTTCTGGGGATTTAATAGAATTCCTTCTCATAGAAATTGGATGGATAACAAGTAATTTTTTTAATTTCAAAACTATGTTAGCTAGAAGTCTTTCCTGACATTAGATAGGACTTGTGGGGTAAAGGAACAGGGCAGTTAGCTGTTATTAAAGAAGGAACAGGATGAGAAAACACAACAGCAGCATTTGCCCTGCTGCCCGCATCTCAGGGGCCCTTGTGCTCTGCCTGACTTGTATGAAGGGATGAAGGAAACAACAGCTCCTGTTTGTCATTAGAACTTAAAAGCAGGACCAGAGCACATACCTCTCAAAATCCCTCCACAAAATACAACTAAATTTCAACACTCTCCTCCTTTGGTGGAAGGTGACATTAAGAAGGATGCATTTGCATGATTTCCCTGGGCAGAAGCAGCAGGAGAAATCCAGGTTGTGTGCCTTGTCTCATGTGCAAGCTTGAGCAGACACCTTAATCAAGACAAGCCCAGAAGGAATATGAGGAGAAACTCAGTACCTGAAAGGAACAGGAAAAAGGAGCTCCCTGGGCTTCCTAGAAGATGCTCCAAAATATAAAGTGAAATAATGAGAATAGCTAAAATTTCTCTTGGAAACCAAAGCACCAGAAGGAGGCAACATTGAGTGTGCAGATTTGAGTTTACAGTCTAGTGAAAACCTCCTCTTGGTCCTTCAAGTCCATTTGATATTCCTCTTGTGCTGACGGTGCAGAAGGCAAAGCAGGCTCTTTCTGGCACTGCAGCCCACTCAGGGTCATTGTGGGGTTCAACTGCTGGTGAAGTCCATCAGCTTTAACACATGAAGGAAAGTGTCTCTAACTTACCTCAAAAATCAAGACTGTTTACTCTGCCTCTAGTACCTTTCTAAGCCTGGAAATATAGGATTAGGCAAACTTAGGTATGTAAGAATATTTCCTCCAGCTGGGCAGCAAGAGGTTAACAAGACATGGAGAAAATACTTTCTTTAAGTAAAAAGATTTGAAATTGTTCCCCATGTGAAACATTATGAAGTACCTGGCATGTGTCTGTACTTCTACTTGTCAAACAAAACCGTAATGCAACTTTCAAAGCAGAACGTTTTGACATGAGCTTGGGCAGGAGGCAGGTTTTGAAGGCAGGATGGTGAGGTGCTGAAGAACCAGCCATCTGTTTGACACTAGCTCTGATTCTTCATCCTTGAGCTAGAAGGAAGGAAAGGCTCCATTCAATTTGGCAGGACCCCGAAGGATGCGACCAACTTAAAAACCCATGAGTCATCCAACAGAAGCTAGGCAGGAAGAGAACTCATGCAATTCAGGTTAGAATTATGCTGAAGTACTCCACAGAGCTGAGGCCTGAGAAAACAAACTGGCAGGTACAATTTCCACTCTGGAGAAATTACAAACCTCTTTTTTTTCTCCAAAGGAAAAAATATTTTTACTCCACATCTTTTTTTCTCTAAAGAACTCACAGTGCTGGTCTTTGTTTTGCCCTTTGTTATGGGCAGTTAAGGAGGAGGACAGAGGATCTGAAGCCATAGGAATTTGCAGAATTGAAGGGATTCTAAAAGAATATAAGAACTAGGAGGCAGAAAAGCATCTGGGAGGTATTTTATAGCAGGACTTCCCGCTTGGGGAGATGACCCACCTGCACCCTTGGACTTCCCTGCAGCCCCAGGCAACAGGGCACATTGCTCAAACCTCCCCCAAACCCTATTTCAGCTTAGTCCTGCACAGGCACCTGGGTGGTTCAGCAAAGATGTCCACAAGCTGAGCCCAGCTCTTGATGACAGGAGGCTGGTTCTTGCTGGAAGAGCACTTGGTAGAAACAGAAAGACGTGTAACACCTTCCATTTTATACACAGAAGCCATTGTATGTCAGGCTTTTATCTGAGAGCATGCTTCTGTTAGCTCTTTTCACGTGCAGACCTTTTGAAGGAGACACAATAAAGTTTCTTGGAAAAGCTTCAGCTGGGAAGCTAGCTGAAATGTATATGATGCTTGTGTTTAAAGTTATAATATTTCAAGTTTTATGAAGATAACAACCTGGGGTTTACCAGGGAGCTAATTGCTCAACTTCCAGTGGCATTTCAAAGAAAAATTCAGGAAATAGGTTCCTGGTTGCCAGCACCATTTATAAACAAGCAAAGCAAAACCACTTTCCACCCCACCCATAATGTAGCATCATCCAAAGATCTGTCTGTTGTCTAATTAGAGACATTTTAATTGCACCGGTCAGCAGTGATGGCCAGTCTATCTTGCAGCAGATGTCCTGGGGAGAATCCACTGACAGGACTAGGCCAGAAATCTGGAAGGTATCTTCAGCATCTGAGTACAGACACTTCACAGAGCAGCACCAAGGACTGATGAGCCTCTATTGTCAGTGGAAATTCAAGTTAAAAAACATATTTACTCCTTGTTTTGATTTTACACACATAGTAAATAGAAAGGAGGAAGCATTTTCACAGCTGCTTTGTGTCTCAGCTCTTCTTTAGAAACAGTTTGCGCACAAGGTGCTCTGCTGGTCTATTTTCTATGTAGCTTTTGAGCCTTAGGTAGGTGAAAGGAAGGAATTCTCATGTTGCGCGCTTTTCCTTGCGCAAACCTCCAGACCCACTCAGTTCTTTGAAAGACTACAAAAGCACACAAGCAACCTACAGACAAAGGTGCTAAAGAGCTCCAAGACAGCATGAGCACTTAAGCAATCTCAGAAGAATTAACTGGGCTTCGGATGCATTGCAAGCAAGAGGACCATGGTGCTACATTACCATCAACGAGGGCTTGAAATTGCCATCAGGACCTTCAGGTGCTGAGGGCATTACAAAAAGTGGAGAAACAAGCCTGGAATTTGGGGCAAGAAATAGTTTGTCATCTACAGGCGCTTGACAAGGAAATCACTGAGTGAATCCCACCATGCAATCATCATACAAGTACCAAGGAGCTATACTTTGAGTTGCTCATGGAAGTCTCAATAGTGCAGAGAAGAGCGAGGAAAGAGCAATATATGCTTTCCTTCATCATTAGGGCACCAGAATCCAAGAACCTGTAGCCAACCCTGCTCAGAGCAGAATAGCTCTCCTCTCCCTTCCCACTTGAAAAAAAGATCCTAGGTGCTCAGCAGTATGAAAAAGGGGTACAAAGCAACCCACAGCACTAAGAGTTGACACCACAGACTACACAGGCTGCTCATCTGAACATAGTAGGATTACAGCAGTTTCCATCCTAAAAGACCCAGGTCTACTTTTAGCATGAGCAGATTAGCCCATCCTTACTAGAACCATCTTTGTCACGGATTATTCCACCCAGTAAGACACTCTTCTACTAAGTTGATGACTACCAGAGCCTTCCTGGAGAACTCTCCCAGGTTGGCCTTACCCTGCATAAAGGAAAAGAAAGAGAAAATGTGATGTTTGAGTGCTAGACAGAAAAAGAAGTGGCTACTCAAGGTCTGCCTGAAGAAATATCTCCCACACATCTTACCTCCAGGTAAGATTAAATACGTACCTCTGGGGAGAGGTCCACCCAACACCAACAATGTTCTCAAGCAAGAAAAGAGAAAGTCTCGCTGAGACTCTCAATGAGCTCCTTCTACCCGTGTCAAGCAGGACCACTTGCACCCTGCATCCTTCATCAGACCTTTTGCTCAGTTCACATCACATTCAATGTGATGCTAAGTTTTGTTTCCTCCTAAGATGTAAAACGCATACGTTTTCCAAAGGGTCTTGAAGCAAAAAGGTGGAATGAGGGAGGTGCTGGTGCACAAATTTCAAGCCTGTACCTATTCCTGCTAATGGATGTTGAGTGTTGGATGAAATCTCTTGCTGGATTGGAACTTGGGTTTGACTTCTTTAGACTATCCAGCTGCTTTGAGATTTAATTTCTTTAGACTGCTTTGACAGCTTTTGGACCAGGGTCCTGATGGCTGGATGAATCACACACCACCACAGATCCCAGGGACTTTCTGCCACAGCAGTGCTAGCCCTCCACTCCCCACCTTTCCTCCTGGGGGGGTTATTGAAAGCCTTTTCAGGCAAAGCCCTTCCTCTTGCTTTTGTTTTGGGGTTTTTTTCCCCCCTCTACCTAGTTTCACCAGAGCCTGGTGCAGGTATTCAGGGATGGTTTTTCTGGAAGTGGCTCTCATTGTTCCTTCCCCCGCCTTCCCCCGGCCGGGCCGAACGCTTGGAAGGTCAGTTAGAAATGAAGATGCTTTTATCTGCAATCTCCCACCAGCCCTAAGCTGGGTCCCCTTTTTTCACACTGAGGCCTAGCCAAGCATGAAGGAAAATAATTTTACCCAATCTCTCTGCTCTAACGCGCACCAACCCCCACCCTCCTTTTCCCTCAACTCCCCACCAATCTAAAGGGGAAAGAATTAAAAAAAAAAAGAGAGCCCTTTCCACAATGAAAGCACAACTAGATAGGAATCTTGGTGAGGCACCACTCTAAATGTGACTGCAGCTTTCAGCTCGTCCTCACTCAAATATCACCATCCCCACTGTTTAGCCTCCTGGTAAAAAAATCCTACTAATAAAAAATAGTAACCTGGTGATTATTCATGTTCCATATAATTGCAACAGGCAGAGGAAAGAGGACTGATTAATTTGTCTTGTGAATTATGCATTATTTTCCCTGTCTCCTTCTCCCCCCAGCTCCCAAGCACACTTCTCCAAAGCTTTATTATGTATATTTCTTGAATATTGTCACCTGGTCTCTCTTTACTGCAAAAGCTGTTCTCAATAAGTATCGTTTAAGGCTTGGTGTTTAATCCGCTATGAACACTTAGCCGAGGCACACGAGTTTATTTAGCGCGGTCGGCGTAGGAGTGAGAAGCAGCAGCCCACAATGCCAACGCTGAGTGTTGGCCCATGTAATTCCCCAGGACCAGCTGGAGGATTTACAGAGCCAGACAAAACTAACTTGCACAAATGAAACACACTCCAGGCAGAACAGGCAAGCTGTTTCTCTGTCTTTTAAAATCATAAGTGGAAGAGCCCTTTGGGCTGAGCAAAACACTTCAGTTCATGCTTATGTTTAATGTCCATGGGACCATCCTTGTGCTGAAGTTAACAGTCCACAAGCCCTTTGCCTCGTGGAGTGGTATTTTCCTCAAATCATGGCATAAACAGGTTCACAGATCAAGTGTTTGGGATGCCTTTGTGTCAGAGTAGATAGAGTTCAAATTGGTAAGATTCATATCCGTGCTCAGGTGGTGCTCCAGACCAAGCTGCAAGAAGGGTATGGAGAATGAACACCACTACCTTGGTGATGCATCAGACACCAAGTCTCTGCCTCCCAGCTGACCATGGATGATTTTCCATCCGTGGCACCTTCATCCACTCTCTGTCCATCATTTAAGGCCCTGAGCCAGCAAAGTACTTAGACATGTCCTTCCTTTCCAGCTTCTGCACAACTGCTCACAGGCTTATATTTATAGCCTGGCAACTCAGGGTCATGCAAATATTCTTGTGATTATAGTCAGTCATCTCTGTCATACAAGCAAAAGTTAAATACGCTTAAACCTTGCAGTCTTATGATTCTGGTTATAGGGGTAACTAATCACCAGATGGCTCTGCAGTCTTACATCCCTTCTTTAGGGACTTGAAGAGCAGAGGGAGAAAACGGGTGGTATTTTTGTCCTTTTTGATATAAAGCGGCAGTTTTGTGGAATGCAAACTGTTTAGAAAGGGCTGTTGTTCTGCCTGCCCTCCTAAACATGGGCTACATACATCCAGGAGGGAGCAGTTGCATTACAACTTTTCTCTGGAGCAAAAGAAAAAAAAAAAAGAGATTTCTGGATTTGATGACCCAGGCAGTCACACAAAGTCAGTAGACTGACTCTTGGAGTAGCTCAATCAGGAGATAGGCAACGCATACGACAGCACTAGCTTTTAAATGTACTGGGATGCCATCTTCTGTAATCTGACTGCTGGGACTCCCAGTAAAGGTAACTGATTTAGCCTCCAGGGAAGCACTCCATAGAAAAAGATTTTATCTCCCCCCACTCCACCCAGTGCTACCTGTAGAACTATGTGACAGGTTTGCTGTGGTAACATCTTCCCCCTCCAAAATCCTGTAACTCCAGACCCTAGTAGCCCCCCTTAAATGGTGCCTGAGGGGCAGTGGTGCTTCTCAGAGATCTCCTTGTTCCTCCTAAGGAAAGACTAGAGGGACAAGGTGAGGAAGTGGAGGAAAGCATAAGTGAACCCCCCACTAGATCTTCCTAAGGAGATTTTAGAAGGGATCACCTACTAAGGAGAGGATGGATAGAAATTTTCAGGATCTAAAAGCAGATTAAAAGCTCAGATAAGGACAGATTTTTTCAAAGGCATTGAAAAGCTGCTTTTGGCAAGCCCTCTGGTTTCCTCTGCCTCCTCCATACCATTCAAAATCGCTTTCTGGTTTCCTGAAGGTGAAAGGAGCTGAGCCACAGATGCCACAGAGGAATGCCAGCGAGAGAGCTCTCTACGCTGGGCTGCTGGGTGGATTTATTCCTGCTGTTTTGTGTGTGGATCTCGCACTGCAGCCCAGACAATGGGCATTCAATGCCCCAAGCCCTGGGGATGCTGCTAACCTTGCGTTACCATCAGGTGCATACAAAACCAGGAGCCCTTCTGCAGGAGGAGAGCAGTGGAAAGCTAAAAGGCGATTATAATATTCCAGGGGGAACTTTTTTGCTTAAAATGAAAATAAATGGAACTGAAGGATTACAAAACCAAACATGGAACATTACATGAAGCAATAATTGCCTCCTATTATTTCTCTGCACTCACCAAAACAGCTATTTAGACAAACAAAAGAGCAAAGAAAGGCAGAGACCAGTACTGAAAGTTGTTTTATCTCTACTAATCCCCACTGCTTTGATAAGTCTGTAATAGGATCATTTGGCATCTCCAAAGTGTGGTGTCTAAGGAGATTCCTCTTTGCAGGCAGGTTTTGCTCAGGTGTCCATTTCCACCTCTCAGCGATGGGTTGATACACTGACTGTTAGGCTCTGGGCAAAGAGTAATGGAAATAAAATTTCCCTGTATTTTGCATGCGTGGAGACAAGGAATCTTGTGCTGCTTCTTTAGCTGAAACTGCTTCCAAACATTATTTTATTATTGTTTCACTAGGCTCTATTTTACATTGTTAGCAGTTTAATTAATATGAATGGTCTTCAGTCAACTTCAGTTGCCTTTCAAAGTAGCTCGTTCCGCAAATGCTGGCAGTCAGCTCACCTGAACTGCATTAGAAGTTGGGATAAAGGAATGTGCCAGGCACCAGACCTGTGCTACCCCAACCCCAACTACTGGGGTTTATCCTAAGGCTATAGGAAGCTCTGTTCAGTGTAATGATTTGATATGTTTACTATTCACAACATCCTTTTCCCTTTCCAGATCTTTTTGTTTCATACTGAAGATGTTCACATGGTCCATTTTCTACATACTCTAAAAAGCTTAAGAACATGCTTGGTCCCCAACTGTTTTGCCGACTACATGACCCAGCAAAAAGAACGCAGCTATCAGCAGTAAACTTACACAACACCACATGTAGTTTTTATCATCTATTTCTATGGACCCCAGAAATGACATAATATGGCTGACCATGAGGGGAACAAAGGAAGCAATAAAACCACTCACTGCAGGTGATACAACAGAAGAAAAGGCAAATTGAGTCAAAAATACGACATAAGGTAACATCAACCATGCCCCATATCCCAACACAGCCATGCACAAACCAACAAAACAAACACCAGACAGACCCATTACCTTCATTATCCTTGGCTCTTTCATACACTTCACAAAACTCCTTCTCACAAACCCCTCCAGCAGCAGCTCCCAGCAGCAACAGCTTGATAAGGTGCTCGACTGGTCTTTTATCTCCACCCTCTAATCACCACCTAAATGGCAGCTGTTTCACATTTCTACTTTAATTCTCAGCATTTCAGGGTGTGCTTGGCCTGGCCTCCCCTCCTGGATGGCCCTCTTACAACAGAGGGGACCATCCCTCATATGAAGGTCTGGTATGGCATGTGTCCCCACCGCTCGACGCCTACTGAGTTGCAGCCAGCAGCGGAGCTAAAAGTTCTTGGTGGCAAACACAGAGGCCAACCCAGTCTTGCCCTTGATTATAGTAGGAGGCACCTGGCCAGTCTTAGCCCCTTTTACCTGGTTGTGAGATTCATCCATACATCAAGTTCACTTCAGGGCTGGGGCTTCAGACCCCTGCACCTCACCAGCTCATGCTCTTTACCCATCTCCTCTCAGCAAGGACCATATTGCTGTCGCTGGGGACAACGTCCCCAACTTCCACCTGCTTCCCTGACACACATGGTACAAGCAGAAAAACTTTGTTAGCCTCCAAAGCATGTTTCTCATCAAAGATACAAACATAGGAGAGACACAAAGGTGTCTGGTAGCAATACTCCAGTTAAAGCTGTGACCTAAACTGGTGATAAAATCAAGTGTGTGGTCTTGGGTTTCCTTACATGGCTGACCCAAGAAGAGAAATTCCTCAAGGCTAGTTTACATAATTTTTGTTCAGCTTTTCCCTCAGAATTAGTTTTGCTAATATGAGGTGCTAGAAATTCACCTTTGCTTGGAGTTTATCCACACTATCCTATTTTTCCCTTTGACTAATATTTCTCTTTAAAAGAAAAACATGACCTGCCTACACAAAGTCAGCATAGATGGATACCTGGAGTTGATTTGGTGGAACGTGGGGGGTTTGGGGACTTTTTTAAATGTTGGATTTAAGATCAATTTTAGCCATTATTTGCCATATCAAAGTTTATGAGCTGTGCACAGAAACTTAATTGCATCAGATTTTTCTGTCAGGAGCTATGCTTTTCTGTCAGATTTTATCTTACAACAAAGAATGGTTCATGCACTGCTGCTGGCACATAAGAATTCATGAGCAGCTGCTGGGGGATAACATTTTCTCCACAAGCTGCTGAACTTTTTACCTGTACAGAGAAATGCTACCATTGCCCTAGCACAGGAGTAGGGCAGAAAACACCTGGAAATGACCCCTAAAAGAACTCTGATGCGTGGATTGTAATCACACTCTTAGCCAGCTCCCACAAAAATGAGGTGAAAATAAGCTTCCTGCTGTCTTATAAATCACTGGTGCTTCCCTACGAAGGTGATGTCCTTTCAGCAGATGCCCACCTCTGCAGATCACCCTGTTGCAGTATCCCTTACGCAGAGAAAACCACCTCCTCATTACTATCCTTTCCCCTTGGACACAAGCAACTATGGTACTAAGCCTTCAATACCAATGCAGCAAAGGGAAAATTAAGCAAATATTGGGTGCAGAAAGTTGTCAGTGATGGGGGCTGTGTCGGAGAGGTGCTGAGTTGGGGCGGTCTTCTCAGCAAAACACGTATTGCACGAACATACACCACACACAGAGGCAGAAAAGCAACATTTATTAGGCAAAGTATTCTGTCTAATTATTGTGGGATTTCCTTGGTAGTGAAAATGGAGCAGTGGGATCATGAGAGCTGAGCCTTATCCGAGAGGGAAAGGGGAGGTGTAGCTGGAAGGAGTGTCGTCAGTACGTCCCTCCATCCCAAGAACAGGAGGCACGATGCCGTCGCACCAGGCGCCGTGCGGTGTGGAATGCAAACGGCGGTTCCTGCCCCAAAGGTCTTCCAGCCTTATCTCCTGGGGTTGGAGAGGAACACTTCCAAGTCTTTGGTTTGCATTTTCAAGGAAGAGCAGGGCTGTTCCCTAGAGTGTATTCCCCGTGGGTGTCTCAGATGATATATACTGCTGACTGTTCCTATTCATAGCAATAATATGAACTGAAATGAAATATCGGCGACCCATCTTATTCAGCATATCTCTATTTCAAATCTGTATTTTGTAAAGAATATTGAAAGCATAATACAGAGCTTTCAGTAACCTGCTCTGCTTTATTACACAATCCGCACAAGTTTTCCATTTTTTATTGAATTGGTCACTCAGTCATACTAAACATGGCAGAAAAAGAACAGGAAATAAAATGAACCAATAAATAAAAGCAGGGTTTCCAAAGCTCTTCTTACTGAAAAGAAGGCTAGAGTGTTCTTCAGAGTTTATCCAGGAGAAAACCACCTTAGTTAGAATAAAATTGTGCAGTGGAACAGAAAATAAGATGTTACTGCAAATGAAATGTATTCTTTCGTAACAAAAATTAAAGATGTCTTAGGAGATAGGATTGGCCTGTGCCCATCTCACCCAGCTCTTCCCTGGGAACGATGACAAGATAGAAATGCATGACGGGTTAAAACCACCCATCAAGGGGCCTGGCAGGGCTGCGTGGTCTCTTTGCCGCTATCCCATCTCTGCTCACCCCAGAGCTTTTTAGTATGTTGTGAAAGTGAAGATGTTTAGTTTGCCGTGACATCTTATTTTCTGTTCTGCTGCACAGTGTTATTTTAACTAGAGCAGCCTGCTCTCAGATAAACCCAGAGGAACTTAATACCTGCAGAAAATCCTGCATTCAAATGTGTGTGGGTGTGTGCATGCTGGGGAGACAGGAGAGGGCTACGACTTGCTGTGTTTCTCTGTGATGTTGCCCACTTTAGGTCTCCCCTGTGCGTATGAGAAGGTTTCACATATGCTTAATATGCTGATTAGAGTGGCATGAAGATGAGCGTTCTTCCTAGCTGCTTGTGCTTGTGTAGAAATACACTTTTCACCATTAAACCAAAGGATTTTGTAAGACTCTAAAGAGTCTGGAAGGAGGGTTGTTTTGTGTAAATCTCCACAAAGGTCTTTGTCTCGTTGGGACATGCAGCACATTCTGCTTTCCTCCTACCCGAGTGCATTCACCGAGCAAATCATGGAAAGCTGATGTTCAAATATCAATTGCCATGTAGCCTCTCTGAATGCAGTACCCTGTCCAAAGACCATCTTCGGGGGATGATGAAAGAGACCCAGCCATCATCCTCGCATTTCCTTCGTCTCCGGAATCTGATACCACATCCTCGATGTGGCATTAAAGGTCTCCAAGATTTAGAGATCGGGACAGGATCATGAATTTGTGCTCACCTTTGCGTTTTCAGATCAGTTATTGTCAGCAGCACTGACTTAGAAAAACAAAGACATCACTTGGGAATGGTATGATGGAATTTATCTCCGTCTTGAAGTCTCTAACCCCTGTACCTTGCACAACTTCCAGTGTCTTTTCAGCAGCTGTCTATGTTGCATCTACTCAATTGCCTGTAGATTAAAAGCTTTGCTAAAACAACATCCTCCCAAGTACCAGACTCCGTCTGGGACAATGACAGAACAAATAGTCCCCTCCAGGCACACTTTGAAGCCTAACTTTGGATCTTCCTTCTAGTCCCCAAGCCAGATGTAAAAATCTTTCTCAAACAGTATTTTTTAGCTAATGTAACATAAACTGACTGGTGAATCACCTCCATTCTGAATGACTCCCAGGCTCTACTTATAGCAGACTGGCAGAAAACACTTCTTTTTGATTTAATTGGGGTTTCTTTTGGCGAGCCCCAAATTGAAAAAGTTCTGTATTCCTACAGAAAGGATGCCTACTTACCTCAAAGTTCTGGTCACACTTTACCACTAGCAGAGATAGATTTTTCTCTCCTTTTGTTGGTAATTTCATTTAGCTTTCACTTGATCCTCAGCTAGTGTTTGTAATGCAAATAGAAAAAAAAAAATCATTCTGAAAAGACCAAGAGGAAGCATTTACTTTTCCTGGGTGTTTCCTCAGAATTTTTTTAGAAATACTAGTGAGAATTTACAAGTATTTCTGGTCAACCAAATGACTAAGAAGTGCTCACTCCTTTCACCATTCATAACCTTAAAAATGTATCTCATCCAACCACATCACCTGCACTTCTTCCTTGAGCAGCAGGGCATACGGGCTCCACCAAAGGATCTCAAAATCACAGAATGGTAGAGATTGGAAGGGATGTCTGGAGACCATCTAATCCAATATCCCTGCTAAAACAGGTTCACCTAGAGCAGGTTGCACAGGATTGGATCCAGGCAGGTTTTGAACATCTCCAGAGAAGGAGACTCCACAACCTCTCTGAGTTACCAGGATGTCTTTCATCTGGTCTGCCATGCAGACCAGATGAAAGACACTGTCCACTGGGACAGCAGTGGCACAAAATCCAGCTGCTGCCTGTGCACCCCACACATCTGCCTGATAATCTTGAATTTCAGGAGATTCCTACTTTCCCCTCCTATGTGATCCCAGGACCTGTGGGATGGCTGGTGGATGGAAGGTGGCATGTCTAAGGCTCCATTTCATCTGCTGCACTTGGGTCTTCTGGGCACCTCGTCTTTGTTCATCTCTGTGCTTCATTGCAGGAGGAAGTTCAGCCATTTAAGAACAACTTGTGGATGGTGTTTATGTTTCTCCAACAGCAAACACTGCAGCGACTGTTAACATGCGGCAAATCTTTGTGACCGTCCCTCAAAAACTACAATTAATATTAATAGCAAATCAAACACCTTCAATGAGAATCACTCTGGTGTGACAGGCTCAATTTCCAGCCTATAGCATCTCCCCTTTCAGCATGTTAATACCGAGCCAACCTTTTGAACTGTCTGCGTGAGACCAGTCCAGAAGGATGAGTAATGAAAGGGCTCAAGGGTCACCCAGTTGCATACACTGACAAGCTCAGAGAAGGTCTGGCCACGGGTGACTGAGGTCCCACCTGGATGGCTGTGTCCCTTCAGCTCCCCATTGACCTGGAGGACAGCACAGGGTGAAGCATGAACCAACACAGCCCTTCCTGGCTCTGACATGGCGAGCAGCCTCAACTCCAGGTCTCTGCTCACCTACATGTCCTGGCAGCTCAGAGCAGCACAAGAAACTTGTCCTGAGTCCCAGGCACCACAACATAGTGGAGGACAGCCATGAAGAGGCCTCCTGCGGATTCTCCAAAAGTCCTGTTGGAGTTCTCTAACAGAAGGGAAGTTCAGCAGAACAGAGTCCCTGAATGTCAAGGAAAAAACATATTTTGGGGAAAGGAGAAGGAGGTAGAGCTTTGCAACTCTCCCTCACAAAACTGCTCTGATGGAAGGATGTGCTTTCTGTGGCAATGTAGGGTGAGAATACAGCTCCAAAGCCTTTCCTCCTAGACTAGCACAGCACTGGCCATGCCATGCTACATCCTCCCTTTCTTTTTTGCCTGGTCTCACTGCAAAAGTGGCAGTTCCTTCCACCAAATACTTTATAAACAGCATTTCATTGAATGTCAGGGGAGTGAGGCCAGACTCTCCCACTCTAAAGCTCCACAGTTTGCCCAAAGGACTGACCTCCCGATGTCTTTCTTAACAAGGCAGCAAATCTACTCAGCAACTCTGAACATGGGAGCATTTGTTGGTTTCTGTAGCAGGTTTCCCAGGAGTGTGACAAGATGGAAGCGTAGGTTCTAGTGATGACATTTTTTCCCTAGTACATAAAGCTTGATAAAGATGAAGACTAGAGAGGTGGAATACTCCCATGGTAAAACTCCAACGTTTAAATAACCCATCGTTCATCCTGTCTACACCAGCCACATCAAGTTTCTTCTTGAGCTGTCTGCCTGGGGAGAGGAAGCTCTTCATTATCCTACAGACTCCCTCCCCCACACAGAAAGAAACAGAGGAGAGATAATGCTTGAAAAACCACTAGGAAAACAAACAAACAAACAAACCAACAAAACCAACTAATATGGAGCTGTCTCCAAAGAGCTGTTTTCCTTGCGTGGCAGGCGCCTCATGGATTAACCTTTTGTATATGCAGAAATAGGAAATGAATAATTGAGCGGCACACAGACGTCGCTACGTTCCCTGTCCCACACACTCAGCTGCTTAGACTCGATGGCTCGCTTTACAAAACCCTCTTCAATGGCACCTTTTAATTGAGATGTATAGAGGATGGGAGGCAAGGGGCAATGAACGTTGCTCATCTCATCGTGCCTGGTGTTATGCCTGGGATCACGTGCAAGCCAATATAATGCTGTCAACAAAATTATATGCAGCTACAAATCCATTGGCTGAGTATCCACTGGTACTCACAAACGCGCAAGGATGGTGGTGCAGAAGGGAACAGGGATCCTCCTGAATCTCAGTCCACCAGCACAAGCCAGGAAGAAGCCAGTTACTTCCCTCCAAACAGATCCTGGTAGGCAGATTCTTTTTCCAGATCCAATTGCAAGCTGTTGACCCCAGTCCCTTCTTTTCCCAGCTAGGACACATCCCCAAGGAATATTGCCTTATTCCCCTAGCAAGAACGCATTCCCTTGGGTGCAATCCTGTCCACCAGAAGTACTTGCAACAAAGGAGCTGCAAGAGCAAAAATTCAACCTTAGGAGAAGACAAATGAGGATGATCCAGAAAAGGCAAACTAGGTGAAATCGAGAGACACGAGAGAAAGAGAAATCTTTCTTTTGAGTTTCTATTCCACTGGATTTGCCACATATTTTCTGGCACCTTCCATCAGGGACTACCATGCCACCAGTCTCATACTTTGGGCTAACTTTGGTTGTGGGTGTTTTTCACCAACTCCTCTGAGCATGTGTAACATGATTCTCTACTGGGCTGCGAAGTGACGCTGCTTTGAACGAGACCTTCCTTCCTCTCCTGAAGAGTGGGAAGAAAACATGAATAAAATCACCCACTGATGGCAGTGATGGTGGAGACCTCGCCCTGCCCTGGACATCTCCATGGTGAGTGCAGCACTGGGCACTGGCACAGAAGTATCATGTCTATTCATTCACAAGACATCACGATTTATAGACTTCCAATGCTCTGACGCTAGGGGTTTGGGTTTGGCTGACTGACTTATCCCAGTAAATGCAAAGATCATGCCTGAACCAACCCCTCAGAAGTATTTAGTAGGAGCTGTCAGGAGTGTCTTTATGAAGCGTCACAGATCTCTGTTCTAGTTCAGCGTTATCACTTTCCATACAGGCTTGGAAGAAGGACAAAGAGACCTTGTGCTACCTCTATCTCCATAGTTTTTCCTTCAGGCAGTCTCAGCTGTGTGCCTGTGAGATTTCAAGTAGTGCATCTGAGCATGGATACCACAGTAGCTTTGCCCTGTCACTGATGCCTGTATCCTTTCAGTCACTGGTGGCCTTTGCTTTCCTGAGGGTGCATAGGTAGGTCTAGCTCTAAGCAGATGCTCTGCTGTGGCAGGGCCAGCCTTGCTCCCACAAGATATGCAGTGCCTTTCCCAGCACTTCAGAAAGGTCCTTTCCCAGTACCGTTGTGTGTGATCACCACGTTAATTGAGCTGCACAGACAACACTGCTACACCTTTGCAGCTGATGGGTCCAGCTTCCCTGCTGGATGCCTGTCCCAAGAGACCTGTAAGCTCCTGGCATGCTCCTAATTCCCATGGGGACACATCTGTGACAGTGTCTTTATCACTGTGAGAGTCTGGTTCCTTGACACCTCAACAGAGCTCTTGGGACTGGCTTTGCTTGATTGTCCTTTGGAGGTGGCAGTCAAGAACGACCCCACTCTTTCCTGATCTGTGATGTCTGCTCCATTCCTCACTTGCCCCTTGGTGAAAATCTGTGAAGCTGATCAGTGTGTGCATGCCTGTTACACAATCCCCCCCCATCCAATTCCTCCAGTGTGTGTTTAGAGGATCACGGATGCAGGATGTGAGTGCTAATTCAGGATGTGGACACGAAGAATTCGTGAACAACTGTCTTCTCATTCCTGGCTGGTGAATGTGCAACTCTGAAAGGACCAATAACATGAAAGAACCTGGTTTTGATGAAAGCCTAAGTGCTCCTTCTTCTTCTCTATATATACTTGGCCCATAGAGAAACCTTGGGAGATCAAGGGACGGAGGTATCATGACAAGTGGATGGCACTTTGAATGCAGGTAGGAAGAAGGATAATATGCTTTCCCCGTGCTGGATTCTCACAGACAAGGTTTAATAAAGACAAAGAAAGTTTTACCAGCTGAGAACGATCTGAAACACTGGGCTTACTCAGATAACCTTCAACATTCCGGGGATATCCACCTTTGGAACAAACAATGCACACATGTTCATACACCTACTCCACAGGCTGAGAGGTAGATTCATCCACTAATTTCTGAAGGTTAGCTGAGTCCTCAAAGCCTTCTCCTTGGTCCTTACAACAAAGGAGTTGTGCTGAAGGCAAAGATGAGCAAAACAAACTTCTCCAAAGGCAGTCCTGCTGCATGAACTCATACCAGCAATGAGAAGAGTGGCCAGATAAGGTCTTCATCATCCACCTAGTATTGTTTATCTTTCTTTCCTAATCTTTGTGATTTCAATGGTGACAAGTCTTTCTTCGCCAGTGTCAACTCATTAGACTAGTAATGAGAGGCCTTTTTTTTTTTTTTTTTTTTTGTATAATGAATTCTGTTAATCTCCATTGTGATCAGACTCTGTTTACTTCGAAAATTTTTATAATGGTTTACAGCACTCCTGGTGTGTTTCTGGGCTCTCCTTTCACTAGTAGTCTTCTTTTGATCAATGTGGTAGAGATTTGCTTTCCTATTTCTGTATTTCTAGAATTAGTATGGATATAGAAGAAAGAAAGAAAAGGAAGAGATAGCACGTAAATAAAAGGTTGTTTGGTGCTCCAGTGAGTTAATGACTTTGCTTTCCACCTCTGCAAATAAAAGCAAAAACTCTGGTGTGAGTCACAACTGAACTAGGTTAGGCAGCCTTCGTTCAACTCTCCAGATACCTGCTGACGCCAACCAGTGAGCAAGACGAAGAATTTGATGTGGCACCTCTGCCTTCCCAGGGATGACATCACTGGGGAGAAAGCACGAGTTGGTTTCAAACGTGTTCACAGCCCATGAAAAAGAGGTTGCAACCTTGTGATGTGATGGCTGCAATAAGGGTGTTTCTATCTGCACATCTAGAAATTGTAGCTCTGTGTCTCTGCTCCTTTTCTTTTGCACCAGAACATGGGATCGGTCCCTCCTCTCTCATCTCCTCTTTGAGCACAGTTTTAAGTCAGACTGTCAAAGCGCAATGTCTGGTTAGACCTTCCCAACCTGAAGAGGCACTGTGCGATTTCATTACGCCTGCAATGTCAAACTGCAGCTTGCTATCATCCATCCTTTTCCTCCTAGGACTACCCAGCCCCTCCCTTCCCAGTACCACTAGAGCAAGCTTCCTAAGGTGAATTTACATTAAATTTGTCTGTGTTATCTGCACTGCCCTGGTGCCGGTTCAGGCAAGAATGATGGATATGGTCCTAACTCGACAGAAATTAGAGAAGTTCACACTGTGTTTTAATAGCAAATGCAGTGATTTGACATTGAATAATGGAGCTGGTCAGGTTCTATTAGTGGCAGATTAGACCATAATTCAATCTCACACCTTGCTGTTTTAAACCTTTCTCAGAGACTGTATTAAACCTGACCTAGGTCTGACGAGGCAGAATGGAAGTGCTCTGTGTACATGGGGATGAATTATATCTCACAGGGATGAAAGGACAAAGCTGTATTTGGACCCCATGGGACCACGGTGGAAGCAGCCCTGGCTGGACCTGGGACCTCCAATTCCAGTGCTCAAACTCACCCATTTGAAATACAATGAAAAAATTTTTGCATGGCTGTGGCTATCATGCACCCGCTGGAGAGGGAGCACAGCCCCATAAAACTGGTACTTTGGGCTGGAAGGAGTGGGAATGCAGCACAGATAAGGGACACATATAGATGGAGGAGCAAGCCAAAGGCAGATCCAGTGGATCCATCCCAGGAGGGATACAAATGGAGGGATGGAGACAACGCAAAGTTGTGTGCTTTGATGCAGGGCGCCATGCTGAGTGTCACCACTACAGGAAAGAACCTCTGTGAATGTTGGGGCTCCACACTTCTCCAGGGAGAATGCAAGACATGAAGAAGAGAATGGAGAGACAGAAAACCATGCTTTTTTTCAGTGGGGGGGGAATCAGGTAGTTGTTTCCATGGCATAGGTGATCACCAGAACCTCTGGTTGTCTATCGTAAATGGTTCTAATGTCGTTCTCCTGTGGATGTCTTCCTGTAGCTCTTGCATCACCTATTTAAGCTCCAGGACTGTGTCTCAGACCTGCTTTCAGAGTATTCTTGCTCGTGTACCTACCCTGCCTGGATTTTGTTTACTGAATGAAAGTGCAATTGGATAGCTGGTACAGTGCTGTGTTTTGTGATTGAGAGGAGAATGCTGAATTACTTTAGCAATCATTTATTGAGTACCTAAGATACAGAAAACCTAACAGAGATAACAATATCCTGGAGATTAAATTCTTCATTAGAGAGACCCCACTTAGCAGTTAGGCCAGTAAATATTCTCTCATCACTTTTTACTCAGTCTCTATCCCCCCCCAACACTGCAAACTGAGAGAGCGGCTGAGAGCTTTCAACGTCCATTCACCTTTACAGACCCCAAATGAAGCCATGAACATCATTGTCCTGCCTACTCCACCCCTCCCCACCCCCAGTAGAAAGCTCCCAATCACCAAGTCTCTTGCAATTGCCCATGTTGGCCTTCTGCTGACTGCTGCTGGAACAACTTTCGGTCGCTGGATGCCCAAGCTGCGGCAGTTTAGTGGTGGACACTGGAAGAGGCTGTTACTTCAGATGAACACAACCACAGAAACCTCAGGGAGATATTTTACTTCTCTGCTGCTTGTGCGACATCCGGCATCTCTTGTATCATAGAATCACAGAATCTTTCAGGTTGAAAGAGACCTTCACGATCATCAAGTCCAACCATTAACCCGGTGCTGCTAGGCACTAAACCATGCCCCTATGCACCACATCTATGACCTCTTCACCAGGAACTCACAGGAGCATCCGTGGGAACAGCTTTTGAAATTCATTTCTGCTGGACTTCAGGACAAACTGGAACCTCTGCAGCAACACAATGGATAAAGAAAATCATAGACATTGGAAAGCAGTAGTACAAATAGACATAGAGAAGCAGTCAGCAGAGTTTCTTTACAGTGAAACACAATTCCTGGGTTGTTTTTTTTTAGCTTATTAGCATCTTTGAGTTTTATATCTTGCCGCTCTTGTATGTGGAAGACAGATTCCTGTTTGCCACGTGGACAGGATAACCTCAGATTACCAACCTGCAGAAAATGATGACCTTGGCAAAACAGGTAAAATATTTGCCATGAGCCATCTCTCCCAGTTCATGATAGAGCCAGGACCCCAAGGGAATCCCCTGGAAGACGCTGGCTCTGGAAGGAGACAGCAGCTGAGCTTTCAGTACCTCTGAACAGCAGAAGACAGAGGACAGATGAGCTGTTGAGGTGGATCAGTTGCTGAAACCCACCAGAGAAGCAGACTATCAGTGCCTCGTTGGAGGTCCGGTGCTAGAAATGACTGCAGTTCCTCACTGCAGCAAAAGAAGCAACAGGCAAGAGGAAAACGGAGATTTTCACAGAGCAAACCACTCCTGGGTGAAGGCAAAAACGTGGTCAGCTTCCAAGAGAACCGATGAACGTACTGGCAATCTCCCCAAAGACAACAGGGATGGTTGAAATTCCTCCAGGTAGCTCCTGAAGCCCTGGTTGGTATCACATCGTATTTGCCTCTGTCTTTCGAGCTGCAAGGGCCAGGGATGCCTTGCTGTTTTCCACCCAGGACTCCTACCTCTCTCCATGAACAGATGAACTGTTCAACACAGAGGCCAAAGATAGTGCTCCAAGACACAGAGATAAAGTTCTACCTCTGGCCCCCTAGGCAAGCCTTTTTGCTCCCCCACGACCCAAATCTGTGCAAGAGAATTTCCTCGGGCAGCACTTTGTGGAGCACTTTGACACATGACGATGGCAAACGCAATACGAGGAGTGGCTCTTGCGGTTAATCTGGGAAAAGTTCCCTGAGATTTCCCACAGTGTAGCTCATCACCTTCTGCCTCCCAGCTGAACCTCTCACGGAGACTTCTCAGCACTACTGGCACGACTGGCACTTCACTGCAATTACTCACTTTATATACACAGCAACACTAATGAGGGTGGGTCAGAGACCTCATCTATCTTGTGAAGTACGGACTTTCTCACCTATGCTTCATAACAGAAGCACAATAATTGTGTTTATTTTAAGACCACATTGAAACTCTTACCAAAGTGCATGCAATCTTCTCTCCACAAGCTTCCTGGAGTGAATGAATCCCCTGGCCTCACATGCTCTGCAGGTTTTTGGTTTTGCACAAACACTTCCATTTCTCCTCAAGGCAGTGCTCTCTGAGAGCAGGAGATGCAAAGGTTCAAGAGAGCACCATCAAATCAGATGATTCCTTCTGAATTATCAGCACAAATTACCTTCAGAAGGTATACTGCTTCAGGCTGAGCTCCCTTCTCCAGCAGACTTTTGTGCCGGGACAGCCAAAGGCTGTAGGAATCAGCCCAGTATGAAGAGGTTGCTTTTGTGGTGCTTTCTTGACTCTTAGTAGTAGTATCAGCCCTGGCCAACGCCTACAATTGTATCTGCAATAGCCAGAAGCCTGTGCGGGTGCAGTCAGCAAACCAGTCTCCATCCGTGGCCGAGGAGCTACCGCCAGACTAGCCACCCCACGCGACACACTATGTTTGTCCTGCTGGTTTTTCGCATGTGGGAGTGGAGTAGTGGCACTTCAGGATAGTGCCCTTGGATGACACCACTGTCCATCACTCTCTTCACCTGCAGGAAGCAGTTACAGGATCCCTGAGAGCGTCGGGGATGACAACGCTTATTCTATCAAGATGCTTCTCATATGGCATGTGCCAAATTAAGTAAATAATGCTCAGCAGTGGCACTAACCATGCCTGATGTGGGTATGTAGCTGTGCTTGTAAATAATGGCATGCTGAGGCACAAGCTGGAATTACATCCCTCCAGACAGCCATTCTGTAAGGGAGAGAATAGGACACACTTGCTGTAATGCTATGCATTAAAAAGTGCTTATGCTGCTAAAACCAGCATTAGAATAGCACATTAACATTGCTGTCATGATCTCAATGGGACTCTGGAGCCCAAATGGGAGTTCTGACAGCTTCTGGGAGCCTGCAAAGGGGAGGGGGGGGGGAAGTAATTTCATGTATTATACTGATACATCTGAGGCATTAAAAAACTCATGCTGATGCACCCATCCAGCTTGCACAAAAACAACAGGCACGTGTGCAGCGAGAAGAGAGACCAACTAACACCTCAGCAGCTCTCAGATCAGATCTGGGGCAATATGGCACTTCTCAGGATTCCTCTTAACTAGAAACTGTCTGAAAGGTACAAATCCTGTTGAGATCTAAGAATTCCCAAAGCCCAGTAAGAGGACATTCTTTGCATCTTGTTTTCATGACTCTTTTAGCAGCATCTCCAGCCCTGTCCTCTCCAATAGCAGCTGGTACCTCAGGGACCTGGGAAAATACGGAAGACATTAAAAATACATTCTTTATCCCAGCCATAAGCCTGTCAAAAAGATTGGTATGGAAGCAATCAGTGATGATGCCAGGGTAAAGCTAAGCATTTGCAATGGCAGCTTTAGAGAGGGCAATTGGCACGAAAGAAATATTTTGGCAACCCTGATCAGAAACCGTAACATGCTCACCAAAAGTGTTATAATTACTGCTGCTCTTTTCCCAGCACTGTAGAAAATTCAGGGTGTTGCAGTGTAATGTGTGCTAGCAGGAGTCATCTTCATCACTAGGAAAAAGCAGAAAATTAAATGGAAACTTCCTGCTTTTGACTTCTTCAAGTCTCTGGTGTATGTGTAAGTGTACTGGGAAGACAAAGGAAAACAAGGACTGATGGGATACCGTAACCTGGGTTGGCGTTTGGAGGAATGGGCTGGGAAAAAAAAAAAATTCAAATGCAAACTTCACCTGTTGCAGAACCGTGCCCTCCTGCCTCTTGTGAATTAGGTTTTCGTTTGAGTTTCATTCGGTCAGCAGATGTTGCTGGTTATGGACAGATGTGGTCCGTGTGGCTTCTTTGCCCTCAAACCAGCGAGTCTTTCTGAGCAAGTAGAGTGCAGAGCCCCGACACACTTCTCCATAAAGAACAGTCAGCGCTGGCATCCTCAGGCTTCTTTGAAATTGATGGAAATTTGCAGAAGTCAAGTTTTTTTCATTAAAATTTGTTTGTTATACAAAAACCTAGGGGTTTTTTTTCCCTTGTGACAGCGTTCACCATTTTCCTATGTGATTTTGCTAGTACAGTGAGCAAAGAACAAATGAGTTTAAGTACAGTCTGGTGGACTGAGAAAGAAGGAAGGGCTCATGAGCTCCAGGTCCACGTGGCCACTCGGAGTTTTGTAGTAACATGAAATGAGTTTGTAACTTCACGAGGAGAGAGTCAGGAATTTAAACCAGCCCAGACATGTCTCACTTCTCTATAATGGGGTTAATTGCCATGATAGTCTTCAATTGCAAGCTTAGGGACAGCCCTAAATGTCCCCGGCTTAAGTGCAGGCATAGCCCCTGGTAAACACAAGACGCTGAGCTGGAACTGAAGCAAGATAAGAGAGTTGTCAGTCTACTCAGCAGTCAGCATTTTCCTTTTTCCCATGTTCCCTGCAGAGGGTGATCTATCCACCCATCTCCCCACTCAGCTTCTCTTTGCTTGCAGCCTGGTGTGGTCCTTACTCGCTCTAACATCTGTGTCTTCTCACTCCCCCTGTGCATATCCATAGCCAGTGTCCGATTCCCCTGGGACTCCTGGAGCACTCCAAGTGCCATTTGTCCCACATGGCTGACTCGCAGGGGTTTGCTGTCAGCAGCTTCCACGCTCAAGGGATGTACAGTTGGGTGTCCAGCTTTTACTACAGTAAACGACACCTGGAAATGCATATTCCTTAAAGGCCTTCAGCAACCTCAGACTCCATCATTGTGATCAGATACACTGACTTGCAAAAGGGGGACCTTCCTCCCACTTCTTCTCACTTCTGCTCTACAGTCAAAAAGAGTCATTTACTCTAGAAATGCTCACACTGAGGGAGGCAGAAGACCTTAAAAAATGGAGAAGTAACAGATTTACCAGTCAGCACAACAAACACATCAGGAGACACACACACACACAAGCATCCCTTAGCCATACTAGCACCAAATAAGGAAATCAGCAATGCAGAATAGACTTGTGCGCACTTTTCCAGGCATCTCTCTGCAACACAACACTCCCATCTATAAAATGGGAACAACGATGCTGTCCCTATAGCTATATGACATGAAATGTGCAAAGGGAATAATTATAAATCTGATGAAAATGAGGCATTTCATGTCCAGAGCTAGCAAAGTCCCTAAATCCCCAAAAGATTGAAGGTTTGACAATATCAAAAGGTTGCTGAGAAATAACCTGTTCCTCTGCTTCAAGGTCCATACCCAAGAGATTGCTTTCTCTGACTGCAGAGACAATATTTCATTGAGTGGGGATATCTCGAGTGAGTCCTCTTGGGACTTGGATTGAGAAAAATAAAATCATATTCAGTGCACTGAAGCATTTTATAACTGAGCTTCAGTGAAAGTCAATACAAACCGTTTACTCAGAGTCAGGAGTACTCGACGTGCACGTGCACGGTACAGGCCAGCTGTGCAGAGCCCAAGGGTGATGTACGTCGATGTTGACTAATCCAAAAGACCTCAGTGCCCCTTGTCGCACAGCAAATAAAAGATTTTTCAGAGGATTCTGATTTTAAACTCTATTACTCCAAGTTGAAGGCAAAGACAGCAATTCTTATGCTCACTACAGAAAAGAAAAACTAAATCTATAGGATGATATTGAAATAGTCTGAACATTACACTGACCGTTCTGAAGTAGAAACCATCCTCTTGACTGCAAAATCTTTCCTATGCCAATTAGACCCTCATACTGAAACACTGTGAGGAAAGCCTCCCTCCAGCAAACGTTTGAGCCAATCACCTCCATGATCACAAATAAAAGTCTCTTGCCTGAGCCCTTTTCCATTTTCTCCCACATCTTCTGAGGAGCTCTGCACCCTGCCTGGGTAAAAATCACCTATGGGATATATTTACCATATATTTACCTAATGTCATCAAGGGAACCTCGCATAGTCAGAGAGGAGAATTCACGCCACCAAATCTGAAGCCTGAAATAGCAGCACGATTATACTCTTTACTGGTGAAGCTCCAGGAGTATCCAGACAAACCACAGGCAAGTGCAGAGTAATTTTATCCTGATATGCCTGTCTAAACAGCAGATAGCTCTTCAGCAGTGTTCCCCCTCGCTTGTCAATTTAATGCTTGATATACAAGAAAAATTAGAAGGAAAATGTACCTGGCTGATTCCTTCATTTCTGATTCCATTTAGAAGTATCTCACATCTCCCCACAAAATGAGCTGAACTGAGACACTTAAGAGCCTGTATTTTATTTTTAGATAAGCCTGTGTGATTTAGGATCCTAAAGTCCGATGAAGCTCAGGTTTGCACAGCTCTGACCACAACTCCCATCACATTCAAAGCCCAGCCCCAATATAGGAGGAAAGGCAGTTCTCTGCTGCTTTGGGTGGACAAGCTCTTGAAAGACCACAAGGATATGGGCCTGTGAAAGGCAAGCAGCAAGGTAGGGCTGACTCTCAAAGGACAAATAGCTGGAATCAGGTTTATCAGCTGACTTTCTGGAGATTTTAGTCGGAAAGTTACACAAGAAGTGGGTCGCTCCTCCAGCCAAGGGTGGGGACAAAAAGGAAAAGAAACCAGATGCTTGCTTAAGATGTTGAGAGACTTTCTTCCCCTTCTCTGAGGCTCTCTAAGCAGCAGTTGTGTACACGTGATGGCATGGAGAAGATGCCTGAAGAGGCAAAGGCAGTTCTGAGGCTCTATTGCATGCATCTGCAAGAGGAGAAGGCAAGGACTACACTGGACCCTCGTTAATCCAAGTAGCTGCAGACCATGGGGACGACGTAAGTGCAAGCTTGCACATCTGAGACACGGTAGTGACGCTCACGAGCCCATATCCTGCAAAGACACTTCTGAGTTTTCTTATTGAAAAAAAATGAATTCTTGGGCTGGAGACAAAACAAAAGAAAGACTCAGTTTAAAGCATTACGCAAGAGCCACAGAAGTGGCCATAGATCAATGTTAGTTAACCGTGCTGCCAGAGAAGTGAATTCTGGAATACTTACATCCCTCTACACTGCTTTGTTTTTTTCCATGACCTACTAAATAAATTGAGATGCTTCAGCTGGGAGAACACATAGCAGAGATGGTGAGTGAAGAACAAAATCCATACCTTTGAAAACCCATGGAGTTGCAGCTTTTCCAGTGAGAAAATTTGTTGTCAGGAGGAGAAAGACACAAGAAAGAAGGAAACATGAAGAGGGAAGAGGATGAGGCAGTGAGAAATGTCTGGATTTAATCCTGGAGTTGAGTGCAGAGGATGGACCCATGAACAGAGGTTTTCTGCCTGTCCTGACACAAACACAGGGTATACTATGAGTCAGGCAGATGAAGAGGTTTGACTGCTTTTCCAGGACAGCAGAAGAGTGAAAACTATGCAGAAAGATGTCACTCAGTGCCTCCAAATGAACCATGGAGATCACAGGAAAGGAGATATCCTGGGAGAGGAGTGGAAGGACAATGATTAGAGAATGCTTTATTCTGCAACCTTGCATTTCAAAAAAGGAAGGACCAGTAATAAATCTAGGTTGGGAAGACAAAAAATAATGTTGAGGCAGATATGTAAAACTTCTAGGTCAATCAAGGGATCAATGAATCAACCAGTCAAGTACTTGATCAATGAACAAGAGAGAAGGACTGTGTCAAAGACTGACAAAGAGGAAGATGATAAAAAGGGACAAAGACTTGGATAAATCACTTTAAGAAATGCCCAGACAATCTACAATGTCTCCTCTCAAATAAGTAGTGATACCTTCAAATTTTACAGCATTCCCTAATCATCCTGGAGGTGAACACAGAGTGGCCACTTGCTCTTGGGGAGTACTAACTTGTTTGTGAAGCACCCATCTTTAAAAGCACTGAAGGTTTTCTACATTTATTGGGCAGATCTGAGGCCTGGGTTGGAGGAGACTGCTGGTGTGTGTCTTGAGAAAACCTGGTGCAACTATGTGAATTTATTGCTTGACAATCTCAATCTGACCAAGTATTTCTTTCTCTGCGAAACTAAATGAAGAGCTCTGTGAACACCACCGTCAAAGCACCTTGGGAGCCAGCCGTGGGGTTGGGCATGGCATCACACTGATGATCGAGGAATGAGGACCAGGTTCCAGGCACCAGTGGCGTGGGCGCTGCTGGAATGTGCCGTGGCCCATCACAGCACACTACTGACTCCTCAGCACGGCAGGCATGGACTTGGCTGCAAAGCTCTACAGCAGCCTGCGACGTGGGGAAGGGGAACAGAAAGAAACCTAAGTTGATGCTGCAGCACAACACCAAATGATTGCAGCAAGGGTGAGCAATTAACGATAAACCCAAAATCTACACTTGTTTGCTACTTGCAAACACGAAATGAGGCCAAGTGGTTGAATTCTGCTGGCCTGTCTGTATAAAACCGAACATCATTTTGTCAGAAATGAAACATCTGAGCAGAAATTCCAATGTTTGCCTGGGTCAAAGTCCAAACTGCAAAAAAACCCAGGTGCTCAAAGCTCATGTCACTTGTTTGCAAGAGGGGTTGCCCAAGGTACACTTGCAGGGTATTCAAAGCCTTCAACAGAGGGATACACGTGTATCCCTGCGATGATGCACCTCTGGAGCCCTCTGACCCTGCCTCCAGCCCTGCTCTGGTCTCTCTCAAGGGGCTTGGGGAATCTGAGATTTCTCCCAGTCTGTTTGTTGACTGGAACCAGTATGAACTTACTGGTACAAGGGAGCCTCCAGCCTGCCAAACCTCTAATACCACAAGACCAGGCTCACAGACGTCGAGCTCCAAAACAAGGACGTTTGAAAAAAAAAAAAAAGCAACACTGTACATTTGTAAATCCATTCATTCCTCACTGCACAGTGAGAAGACTTGTGCTTGTTAAAAAAATAGACCCTCAAAAGCTCTAACCTTTCAGTGATTAAACATAACAAAAGGTCCTACCTGCCCATGATCAAGATACTGTTTCCAACAAGCTCTCCGTGCAAAATTAGCATGCCCTCAACTTCCTTAGATCTTTCTTACAGTCGAAATTCAACAGCCTCAACAAGTATTCCCGCTTTTTCAAGGAAGGTTTCTCTCTTCCTTTCTTTCTCTTTCTCTTTCTCTACTACGTTACAGCATCCAGCAGGTTTTGTCGGTACAGATACAGAAAAATGTGTTATCTTTTCTGGGTGAAGATAGTAAGCAAATAGGAACCTGTTTTACCCTATCAAGACAGGGATGATTTATTTGTAGTTAATATCCATTTGCTTCATTATTCCTTCATCGAAGCTTGACAAATGTGAAAAGAACAATGAAAAATAGAAATTAACAGGAGTGTTATCACCGAATGCAACCTACTATAGATTTAATCTCCACAAAAGACCAAACAGATGTGTTAGAACTTCTTTCTTTGTAATGACCTCTTTCCCACCTTCCTGTCCTTGGTCATAAATCTATTTAAATTTAAAGAGATCTATTTATATACATGTGTGTCTGTATGAATGACTATCCATATGCATGTGTATGTGTAGAGTGGAAGGTTTTCTCATCAGTTATCAATTAAGGATGAGAAAACCACTTTGACTAAACTGAAGCACGTGTACAGTTTGACCTTCTAGATGATTTCTTTCCAGGCAGCAGCTGCTCCCAACGTCCCAGCAAGGAGCAGGACTCGTGGGATCCTGTTCCCACTTGGTCTCACATTGAAGGGAGTGGATCAGCTCCAGGCAGGATAACAGGCGAGGAGCAGAGAGAAACCCTCGGGTGCCACTGAGTATCTGGCCACCGTCCTGTCCCCAGGGGAGAAAACATCAGGACATCTTGGATCCTTGTTAGTGCTTCCGCCTGTTTGGAGTGCTCACACTAACCAAGAAGTGATCAAAAAAATTACATTAAAGCATATTTGTGCCAAACCTTTGTAATACCTCAAGTCGGACTAGGTTGCCGCAACGGAGCAAAAATCCATAGTGAGGCGTTGTCCAGGTGCTTGCATATTCTCAAGATAAAACTGAGGACCTGTAATCAAACATGAAATTTCAGTCATTGCTTCTTTCCTCGCTGAAATTCTCTTGAAAGAAACACTATTAAAAGAGCTACTCATCTACCCTTCAAGGTGACCTGCAAATGAAGAAAAATGGATTTGTGGCCTTATTTTTGGCTTAGTTACAAAGGCCTGAAAAGTTGGCAGGGATTTGAAGCAACGCTAGGATTTGTTTTTCTTTTTCCTATTTTTCTATCACTTTTTTTTTTCCTGCTAGAAATTTAGTTCTTGTCTTCCCTGACACTCTATGGCCAAAGTAAAGACAAGTAAAATCAAATCATCGCAAAAGACTGACGCTGGTACGTCCGAGAGGATGCATATCCGTACCACCTCCTGGTTTGCCTCTAGAGGAGGAGAAGGAATAGTTTTGGCTGCAGGGGTTTTATTTCCAGGTAAGAGATAAAGCATTTATTTGGCTTCTTTTGCCCTCTATTTAACTTACTGATCTAAGGAAATCTTGGGTGAAAGTAAGTCTCTGATAAAGATCTAATTCTCTCTCTCCTGTCGCTGCCTGATGAGGGAGTTTCCATGTAAGCAGGGATGGATGGAAAAGGAGGAGAGGGGGAAAAACCCTTGTCTATGTCAGGAAACAAAATTACTCATGCTAATAGCTCACAGGGAAGGAAGAAGGCAAACATTAAAAATGCCTACACGGAAATTTGGAGAAATTATAAGCAATTAAATACTCTAAATCAGAGATCTCTAACTTTGCTGAAAAAAGACAATAAATTAAGAAAGTCTGGATATGACAGCTACAGCTAGAAGATAAACCAAGAAAAATAAAACTCGGGCCAGTAGGAAGCAAGTCTATTTTAGTCCTTCATCATACCACATGGGTTTGATTTATAAAGCTTCACTGGGGGGTACAGCACTGCGGCAGGGGACGCTGGGCCATGAGCCCACCGCCACAGAGCATGTCACCGACTGGAGGTACAAGACCCAGCTCATCCCACGATGATGTGGAGCTCATCATTGATATCAGTGGTGGACACAGACCCCTTTGACATATGAGTGTCCTCAGAAATAGCTGACCCTTGGAATGTCCTCACCCTCTCGTGCTGCATCCCCATCCCTGCACCAACCTGGAATGATGCTGGCCAAGCAGTGCCAGTGTCACCGTGCCGGCTGCCTTGCAGGTGACAAGTGACACCCGCTTTCTACCTCATGTACTTATTCCAAAACTGAAAGAGAGGAAATAATTTGACCCACCCGTGACCTGACCCTGCTCTCTTGGCCGATCCAAAAGGTTTCACCATTGTCCCTTACAGGTAGGGTCTGAACTATTGTGACACTGCCTCTCCAGGCAAACTTCGCCAGTCCCAGCCTCCAAGAAAGAGGACGACAGCTGGAGCAGCTCCAAAAACCTCTTACATTGCTCTCAACCTGCTTTCCCCTACACATACAACCGCATTGCAACAGCTTGGTCCATACTTCACCGGGAATGGAGATATCTGGTTTTCCAGAGGCCAAAAATTCCTGAGATACTAAACCTGTCACCGAACAAGAAACTTGAATTCGGATAGTCTGAAAGATTGTCCATAGTTACAGGCCAAAGAAACAACAGCAAAAAAAATTATCTGATTTAATGGAATTTTGGTTTTATTTTGCATTTTTAAATTATTGCTGTTGAGAGGATGCATCCATCACCTCTTACTCCTCTTAGCCCTCACTTATAACCATGCCAATTAGATGACATTTTTCACAAATCTGAACTTTACCTGCTGAAAACTAGCAGGAAGGATCCTAGGCTGAAGCTCTAGACAAGCAGTGATGGCAAAAGGCAGGACCCAGGGCTTCCTAACAGGAGTTCGCTCCACTGCATAGTCCGAACGTCTCAAGTTTTGCACCGCTCCGCTCAGCCTGGGAAATGTGGGAATGCAAAATAATCACGGAAAGAACTCATGGGATGAGAAACTGAGGAAGTAGGGTTCAGGGAAGCATTAATCTGAGCCTGCCGTTTCCCATTTATGCCTTAGCCCTGCAGTTTGCTTCGTGGCTTTGCCTCATTTTACACAGACATCATTTTGTAAAGGTGAAAAAAAAAAGTGATTTACTCACCGACCCTGGCGGGCGATGCCATGCAGGACTTTTCTTCTGAGCACAACGGAGGAGATGGACAACACTGCTAAGCAAAGAGCTCAGGAGTAGCTGAACCCCACTTCCATGGCCCAGGAGTTGGGGTGCCATCCAGGATAAGAAAAAAAACAAATTAGGCAGCACCCTGAAAATTACTCAGATGGGTAATTAGACAAAAGTGCAGGACAGCGGCACTTGTTCCAAAATCGTGAGGTTACAAAGATTATTACAAGCAGGCAGGATGCGACCAATTTCGATTTCCAGCAGAAATGAGGTTATGAGTCCCCGATGGGTCAACGAAAAGGGGAGCCAGGCTGGGCCTCCTCTGAGGACCTTCTCCATTAAGAACCACAGCAGCAACGAAATCCTCCAAAATGTGCAAGCCCCAAATCAAAAGTCGAGCCATTAAAGGAAAGACATTAACGAGGTCTAAAACTGTGCTATCCTGAAGTATTAAGATGTTGGAACTAAACCCGCCTTATTCCTGCTAGTGGTTGCATTTTAAGGGAACCTTTTAAAAGGATTATCTTCAGGAACTCTCTTTCAACAGCCTTTCCTTTAAGAGTCCTTCATGGTGATACTCCTATTAATTACGCTATGTGATATGATTATGTATTTATTCAGGTATGAGTTGGAAACACGAAGAAGGGCTAACATTTGCAGGTGTCACTTACAATATGGAGCCTGGTAACTCCAGCCTTTGATCTGGTTCACAGTTGTATAGTGGATCTGTGCAGGGCGGGCAGCCGTGAGGTAGCTGATATCTAGGTTGTCACCAGCTTGTTTGATCTCAGGGTGATTGGCTGGTTGCTTTATTTATGTATGGATTTTTTAAAAAAGACTGGTGAGGACCCTCCGAGCATTGGCTGAGGCTCTTTTAACAGGCAGCCCTAAGAAAAATTATATGCAGGTCTATATCCATATCTAGCTGAAGATAAAGATGTATATTTTTATCTGTATACATAGGTATTTCCATATCTAGCTGTCTTTCTATTTACCTGTTTTTAACAATAAAAACACAACTTCTTACACAGCTTTCGCTGCTACATTCAGACCAGAAAAAAAAGAAGTTATTCCTCATCCCTCCACTTCCAGCCTCTGCGAAGGTCTCCGGGAAACGACAGATGGTTTAGCAGCCTCCGCCTTTGAGCGCAGCGTCGGTCTCATCTTCCTCGTAACTATTTCTGTTAGTAAGGGCCGTCGTGCCAAGAGCACGAGAAGAAAAAATCACCTCCGGCTGGGTATGGCCCCACATAACACACAGAGAGCAGCAGCCGTGGGGAAGAGCTCACCTAGGGTGGGTTTGCTTTAATACTTGAAGGTGCTACTGAGCGTTGAGAGAGGTTTGCGCTCTGGACGCTACTTCTATAAAGGATATTGCGTCTCGGGTATCATCCTAAATACGAAAAAAATACAAATGTGGCCCGTAGGTTTGGAAGGTCTGAGGCTGGTGGGCTTATTAGTGCCCTTTGGTAGCCACGCTCTCTGTATGTGCGTAGAGGAGTGTGCATCAGCGCGCCCACGCGAATGGGAGCACGTACAGCCGTGTGCGCCTCACCACTCACAAAGGACATGCGTTAAGAATTTAAGAAAATAGTTTATCTTTCAATACAAACATTCTGCTCCAATTCAGAGAGATGCTGCCTTCGCATGTGCATCTGCGTGGGCATCGTATATATTGTGCATATATACAGCGTACGCAGACTGGTTGTATGTTTAAATCTATGTCCATGCACTTAGATATATGAATGCTGTAAATATCTGTAGAATATGTGTAGATTTTATTTTATAGGTACGCACATAGGGAGAGAATGAACTGTTCGTATAACATAAGCATAAAGGCACAGTACATACATGTTGAGGGCACAAACTCCACTATATATAGATTATATATACATGTGTAGACACATACATAACATCTATACTGCATATATTATTTATAGATATATACAGACCTTTTTTTCCAAACTAAAACATTTTCTTTTTCGTATTGCTAATTTGCTCGGTCTATAACAAAGAGTAGGAGCAGAGGGGGTAGAAGGGAAACTTCACTTTACCTACTTCAGCTGAATCTCTTATTATTTCTTTTTTTTAAGGAAACTTCATTGTATATTCTAGAAAAGTATATTGGTGGGGTAGGTTTACCAGAGGCAGAGAGAATGTGCAGGGAGTGAGAAAGTGAATTGATGGATGGATGGTTAAATGAATATAAATGAACTGATACCTTTACAGGAAAATAACATTTCTTTTCTTTTTTTTTATTCTATAGATCAGTGGGTTTTGTATCTGTAATTCTTTCATATCAGCAAAGAGGAAATAAACTCCCATGTAAATCACTTTCCCCCCATCTGGAAGCATATTAAAAGCATGCCTCTTTTTTTTTTTTTTTTTTTTCTTTTAAGCAGAGCCTTTTTTCCCCCTATTTGCTTATCAGTTCATCCACCATTACATTTTAAATGAAATTGCAAGACCCCCCTCTCCTCCCCGCCAAATTCCGGGCTGATGTCGGAAAGAGGGAATCAGCCTCTCCCATGCTTTAGAATAACTGACCTAGATTCAATTACAGATAGACCCGGCGGAGAGGACGGCACCTCGCTGCCTTCTCAGGGGTCTCTTAAAAAAAAAAAAAAAAAAAAAAAAAAAAAAAAAAAAAAAAAAAAAAAAACCCCCCCCAAAAAAAAGGGGGGGGGGGGGGGGGGGGGGGGG